>LPNX010698634.1:11219-106211 GCA_001517045.1 Pseudotsuga menziesii
TCAATATTTCACCGAAAAAACCATTTCTAGGAGATGATGCTGATGCTCTTCAGTAGTAAGAGGAGCCGTAGGTTGAACATCAACCTCAGTTGCATGCACTAATGGACCAGGGCATGGCTACATTCACCAAATGATTAAATAGTTAGACATCGTGCATGTCCAGAAACAATACAAATGAAATGTACAATTACAAATATTCAAGTAGATGTACCTCACTGTGACTTGTCCCTATTGTAGATGCGGCATTGACAGCGGCATCAACAATCCCAATAAGGTCTGGCATGGATGACTCTACATGCTGATGCTGTAAACATGCGAAAATAACATTAAGAAAAACCACTTGTGAAGTGAATACATAGCTAAACAACAACTGCCATTGGAAGTGTGTACATTACCGTGGGATGAGTAGGTTGATCCTCATGCACAACCGCTCTGTTCAAGGAAGAGGGACCTCGTTTGGTGTAAACAACCCCCTTATCTATGTTTGGAATACTGGGAGATCTATACCAAAGAGGTGGTGCAGGGATCTGTGATGACGTCTGCATTCATAAAGTGTTACCATAGTTAGACATGGATTTGAATGGATGGAATAATATGTACTGAAAAAATAACATGTTGTAATATACTTACCCCTTCCTGGGACATATCTCCACCACGGGAGTGACCGCTTCCATCGATTTGGTACTCCTCTTCAGATGCGTCTAGCATCTGCAAGTTTAAAAATTATATTTACATTAGCGATCTCTATAAAGGAGTGTACAGTAAGAAATTTAAATAATTCGAACAAGATTCAATCATAACCCATGTACTTACATTCTTTAAGTAGTCATAAATACCACCTTGGACTATGTCGTTGATATCTTCATCTTCAGCATCATGTTCCAATTAGGCTTCCTGCAACTTCAAAAATTGTAAATATTAGACATTTTAATAAATTAATCAAGACTAACACATGCATTAACAAAATTATACATGTAATAACAAAATGACAAGTGTTTAAATATTACCTCAACTGTGGTTCTCTAGGTCTCGAGTACAACCACACCGAGTGCAGTACCACCCCCGTGAGAGACATCAAACTCCTACAAGAATAAATATTGCATATATATTACAAATCTTTTAATATGTTAGATATAGTATGGAACAATTAAAAATTGAGTTGAATAACAAAGTTTTAAAACAAAGTCCTTACCTGACCACCAGTCATCGTAGTGGAACCATGTCTTGGTCCAGGACCATAACAGGGTCCCCCACACGATGTGCAGACGTCCAGCTCGCTCTGAGGCACATCGAATGTCGGTCTATCCCCACCAACAGATGTCCCTCCACCACCAGAAGCTGGTGGTTGTACAGTAGCAGAGGAAGAGAGCGCTCTCTGGTCAATAGTGGCCGTGTGTCGAGAGACCATCTCAGCTAGAGTAAAAAATGCATCCTGTGTCTGGGAAACCATGTCATGCGCAGGAGGGATGTCTGCCCTCAGTAGCTGGGCACGGGGTGCAGGTATCTGTGGATTGGCATCTCTATGCCTAGCATGGGGTCGATGTTGGGGCATTCCCCTACCAACTCCCTGGAAGCCCAACATGTCAAAATAGTTGACATGTTTCCCCATCACAAACTCTGCCTACAATTTTCGGAGGAAGTACATCGGTACTTCCCTATTATTGTGAGGGGGGATGTCAAAAACCATGTACCACCTATCCATCCAGTTGTCTCTGATGGGTGGAAAAGTGCAACACTCAATAGAAATATGTGGCCTATTGATCTCTGGGATGTTATCCGTCCCAGGCACTCTAAACAATGAATAGATGGCTTGTTTTGTTATTTTCAGCTTTTTTACCTCATTGTAACTCAAGCCATCAGCATACTGTTGCCTTTTTCTCTCCCTGTAAGATGCGATGCTATACAACGCATCATTCGATCTTGCGATCGTATCAACAATAGATAATAATGAATTTGACAGGGAGCGGCGGAGATCATCTCCACCACTCCAAGCTGAACCTATCTCTCTCAAATGGCCAATGAACCTCAGTATCTATGCATTGTTATGATCCATAGTAGCCACTGCAATCATAAATACAAATAAAATATCATTAGAAATATAAACACATGATATAATGACATATATAAGATCTGAAAACTGTATAACTATTGACATATAAACTAAATCTATCATGTAAATTTAAAGATTGATCTTGAATTTTACAGTAAAGAATAGGCGGCATAAGCTATTTAGAGTGTTAGTCTATTCATATAAGCTATTTATTGTTAATGAGAGGGGCTATTGTTGAATGAAGTTGGTAATCAATTTCTAAGCCATTTATTAATAATGAAGATTATTATCATTTTGATGAGGGTGATATTCAACAAATATGTAGGAGCTATGATGAGGGTGAATTTCTAACCCATCCTTATTTATTAGTGATCATTAGTCTCTCATGAGGTAAGAACAAGATGAGTTAAACCGGTTTCAATCATTATACTATGCCTACACCGAATAAAAACTTAAAGGGCATGTGGAAGCATGACACCCTTGCTATCAAATATGATTACTAAACATCCATAAAAAAAAGGCATATGTATTTCATTCATTATGAAGAAAATTTGAAGAAAATGAATATGTATTGTTGATTGCCATATAAGTGATGTATGATTTGAATGTTTAGGTAGTATAAATAAGAAATAGGAGTACAATCGAAAGTTGTGCCTAGAATATGAACTAAATTTTTTTTATTTAAAAGGAGAAGAAAACTGAACCCAGAAAACATATGAAAATAGGAAAGTGTGTAGAAGTGGGTCAATGAAATAGAATGAAGTTGATGAATAATATTTATTTGGAATTTAAAAAAACATCACTTGTGCATGTAGTGTCACATGGGTGGGTGAATAGTATAAAAATATGTAATAAATTAGTATTTCTATATTCATTTGAGAAATGCCTTTAGCTAAAGAGATTATAAAAGAAAGGCTTTCAATCTGGACAGATCATATATTTGCACCTTAAACTTGGATGATTGTTGTAGTGCCAATATTTTTTGGTGAATTGTTGATGAATTTGGTCTAAATTTTGAGTTACTATTGAGAGGTGAGGTTCCTATCAATCTTCATGAATATCTATTCATATGAGTGAAGATTTTACCACATTGATATTTCAATTTATGGCAGCCTAGAAACTACTGGTTACACTCTTCCCATGAATCATTTCATCTACAGCAGCAAAATCTTGAACTTCTTCTCCACATGAAGACCCATGACTATATACTGTCAGGAGAATGATGATGGAATACAAAAGTGGAAAGCATGAGGGTAGTAGAAATCATGGAAAGATGTATACATGTCTTTCCCTTGATGATGACATTACCAAAACACACTTATTATTCTTGTGGGATGAGTATTGTAGACAAGGCAAATAAATTGATGTAGAAAATGAAAAAAACATGACAAAAATTGAAGAAATTACCTCACAAAGGGAAGGTTAAAATCCAAAGGTGGAGGTGGTGGGCTCAAGCACACCCAAAATCGCGTATGCACAGTCGAGGTTTCGTCTTCTTCTTCCAATAGCCACGCCGAAAATGAAAAAGGGACGGCCTCGGCCGGTTTAAAAATAAAAAACAAGTTTTAAGAATCGCGCCCCCGTTTTAGCAAAGGAAATCGCGCACGTGATTTCATTTGCTAAAACGAGGGCGCGATTTTGTTTACTAGCCTAGTTGGCATGACCATTACCAGCCTTGGGACTAGGCTTGGCAGGTTCGGTGTTGCTTGGGTTGATTTCTTTTTTTTGGATCAAGAGTGAATGACTTCACTCCACCATTGCATCTCAAGGGTCCCTCAACTTCTTGCACACACCCAAAAATAAAAATAAATAAATAATAGTTCCTTGACCATTATCCAAAATCTGATTAAAAAAAATATTATTCCACTGCATACTTAAGGAAATCAAAGATCAAAAAGAAGAAAAGGAAAAATAAAAAAATATGATTGTCCTAAAAGAAAAGAAAAAAAGAAAAAAAAGAGGTAACAGTAAAACCCCTCAAAAAGAGAGGTAAAAGTAAACCCCCCCCAAAAAGAGGTAAATGTAAAAGAAAAAAAGGGTAAAAGTAAAACCACATTTGGTTTCTTAATAAGTGGGTTTGAGTTTATTCTCCAACAACAAACAGAAAAGTAAGATTTGAACCTGGGTGGGGAAGGTAACACTCATTCCTCCCAACAACCCAATCTACACCATTTTACAAAACTTAAAGGGAAAAAAATCTAAAAGTGCATAATAATTGCTACTAAGAAGCAATTATTAATAAATTATATTAATATTTAATATTTATAATAAATTACAATTATTATATACAAAGCGAAAAGAGAACAAATCAAAAATCAAGAAAGAAGACAAAGCGAAAATGAAAGAGATAGATTTTAATAAAACAGAGAAAAGATTTCTCAACGTTCCGACGAAAGTGTCGATGGCCATGCTGAAAGTTAATGGGATATTTGATGAAAGTCCAATTTCCATCGCTATTTGTCCATCTAACAAGGAAAATTTTATAAACAGTTATGTCGCAAATCAAGTACAAGTTCAAGATTCAATGAAGAATGAGTCAAACGAAAGTCAAATAGAAGTGCCCTTACAAATCATTGACTATCATTTTGTAGCTCAATTCACCGTCGCAATTATAGACGACCATATCATCGACATAATGTTGGGTTATAACTTCTTGGAAACACTAGGAGCATTCTCCGTCAACGCAAAAAATAAGTTCATCACTTTTTTTCATGAGAAAAAGAAAATAACACTACAGGATTTCTCCCTGGTAGTTCCGATATCGCAAACTATAGACGAAGAATCAACTAATGGACAATATGAAGAGTTAGAAGAAAAAATAGAGCTTTTAAACAAACTCATCATGGACAAAGATAATGAGTTGGAGCACGTCCATAGAAGTAAATAAAATCAAGAATTCAAGTTATATCAACATCAACAACAAAAGGAAGAACTCCAGCAATAGTATGACGACATTAAGAAGACACATATGTTGGAAATTACAAAAATCAACAAGGTGTTATCAAGCAATTCCGAAGAACTTTTTTGACTATGAAATCATAAAAAAACATTAATTGCGAAGATTAAAAAACGAAAACATAGGTGCAATAAGGAACAACCCAATGAAGTCCTTGAAGGAAGAGTTATAGAAAATCAAGAAGAAAAACAGTGTCAAAATATTTTTATTCAAGAACCATAGAAACAAATAAAGAAGTTAGAAAATGACAAAAAGTCACAAGATGAAAGATTTGAAAAGATTCAGAGTCATAAAATTTTACTTGAGAACAAAGTAGTGCAAATCTAGGAAGATGCTTCCAGAAATCAAGTCAAGGAGGTGAAGGCAGTCTTCGCCGCAGTTCAAAAAGAAAAAAAACAAACAACACAAATGCCTTATAGACATCCCATTTATAATCGTCATTTTGACCAACGACATGGTCAAAATGAGCATTCACAAGAGAGTTATCTAGACAAGAAAACAGTTCGACATACTAAGCAAGAATTTAGACGACCCATTCCCCAAAATGATCTCAGAAGTTCGATCAAAATAAATTTGGGATGGACCACAACAGATATGATGCGACAATTCCCCAAGGGAATCCATAACTTGTATCGTCTTATTTCATCAAGTGTTACAAAGGATCCAAAGATGACAGCTCAACAAGATCCATCATTACCCTACTTTGAGGACAAGGCAATTTAAAAGGAGAATGAAATGTTACAAATGCTAAATTTAAATATTAAGCTAGGTTAATTTTAGTAAATTAATGTAATTAAACTAAGAGGTAACTTGAAAAGTCACCTCTCTTCCCCACTTAGGGTATAAATTACCCGGGGCACTTATTATGTAATCATCTTCTACATCACTTATACATCACTTATACATTACATATTTACTTTCTACTTAGCCATTTATGGATTTCCTATGTTACTTGTTCTAGTTATTCGATTATTGAGGAATTTTGTTTATTTCATAGGGATTTCTCATGATAAGACAACAACTCTTGGGTCAGGTAAATCATTAACTTTATCATTGAAATAAGAAATAGTTATTTTAGATAAGGCCTTTTTTGCACCAATATCATTGATTAAGAAATTCACCTAAGTTTAAATCATCAAAGTAAATTAATGGAAAGAAATCAAATATAAAATTGCTAAGCAATTTTAATAATGGAAGTTTCATTACTCCATAGTTTTTCATTACTACGGAGTAATAATGGAAGTTTCAAATTTTTTCACACTAGAAAATATATTAATGACATTATTTGATATCCCTATTCCACATTAACGAATTTGAAATTTATAACTAGTTTTTAAATTTATAAACTAATTTGATTGGATTCAATATGAAGATTGTAAATCTATGGAAAATATAGTAATTGATATCATTATTTCATTAAAATGTAAGAACACAAGTTGCAAATTCCATGCATATACTCCCAAATAACATACACACTTTCTCTTACTATTGTGAAATTCAATGAAATGTTATTAAATCTGACTCTACTTTTTTTCTACTTACCTCTTTTTATGCAAACTCAGTTTTGATGGATGACTATAGAATTAATCTCAAACACTTATAATTTTTTTTATAACCCCACAATTCCCACTAGTCAATAATGAGTGAATACAAACTTAACTTCTACTTAAATCCATAAATTTATATAAATTTACAAACTCTAAATAAATCTAAATCTCTAATTTTTTAGCAACACCATAACTTCTAATTTTTTAATGGCTTCATAACTTCTACTTAAATTTATATAAATCTAATAACTAAAAACTTGGATTTTCTACTTCTACTTGTATCCTTAAATTTATATAAATCTAATAATTAAAAACTTATATTTTCTAAATTTTAAATAAAACTAACAACTAAAAACTTATACTTTCTAAATTAAACCTTATATTTATATAAATCTAATAAATAAAAACTTATATTTTCTAAACCTTAAATAAATCTAGTAACTAAAAACTTATATTTTCTAAATTAAATAAAAATAGATAAGGTTACACCTGCTTAAACTAAATTAATATTAAATTTAACATATTTATAATAAATATCTGTTGTCATGCAGTATTAGTTTTTATCTAAACTCATTTTCTAGATCTCTGGCAGTCCTATGGCAACGATTATGAATATTTGGCGAAAATATTCACTTAGGGGAAGAAGAAGACCCAACACTAACAGACGAGCAAGGATTTATAAAGCAGGATAGAAGGCACCCAAGTTTTATCGAGGGTTTCTGCAGCTCCTTTCTGCCTGAATCCGAAACAAATGATAACAGGTTAAAGAGGTATCGGATAAAGAAACGAGCAGTACCACGAGGAAGCGCAGAGATCAAAGCCATCCTAGTAGAAGCCTGTGGAAATGCCGGCCAGCAAGCTGCAAAAATCCCCGACGAGCTGCAGAAACCCTCGCTCGCTCCATCAGGCCCTGCAGAAAACCTCACTTGTAGATTTTCTTTTTTCGTTTTCTTTCATCCATCTTGTAGGTCGCCGCTTGGATATTGCAGGAGGGAAATGACAACAAAAGCTTTCAGTTGGAATCGGCGTAGCTGCAGAAGCTCGGGCTTGTGCTCTGCATTTCTTCCGTTGTACTTGTGGTCGCAAGCCATTTTCTTCTTGGATTTTCGCTGTAATTGACGTATTTCTTTTTACCTTTAGCAGCCATGACTTCTTGCGTCAATCTGGCATTACATGAATTATTAATATTTATGACTCCTTAAATGCAGATTTTATGAAAAAATGTGATTTTTTTGAAATTTGTAGTCCTTTTAACATTACATAATGTGTATTTACAGATTGTACCCAGCTTTGAAAATTTATTTCAGAAATGGACAATTCTTTTTACAGATTGTAGTTTTGAAAAAATATTTCATAAATGCAAAAAAAAATTCGACAATTGTTTTTAGAAAATTTCAAAATCATTATTCAAACAATTTTTTTTCAAACAAATTTCAAAATCATTCTTCAACAATTTTTCTTTCAAAATCATTCTTCAAACGATTTTTGTTTTCTAAAATTTCAAAATCTCAATGTTTATGCACAACCTTTTTACATTATGGTAATTAAATCTCTCTAAATATTCACCATGAATATACTTTCCTTCAAGTTCCGTAAATTTAGATTTGACAGTTTAGATCCCTCAAATATTCAGTATGAAAGAATTTTGCAGCAATTTTAAATATGCTTTCATTCAAATTTGCGGCAATTTCAAAATATCCTGCATAAACATGCTCTATTTGAATTTTGCATCGATTTTAAATATACTTTCCTTCAAGCAGTTATTTCAAAATATTCAGACTCAATATACTCGATTTGAATTTTGCACCCCTTTTCTTTTTATTTTATCTATTGGACTGCCGATTGACAAATGCATTTTGTTCAAATTCTACCTGAACGAATCGATAGCTCTCTTACTCAAACTATTCCAAATTATTCACCCTGCACATGTTTTTCCTCCTATTAGTACTTTTCCTTTAGCTCTTCAGTTCGAGGAATTGCAGTAATTTTACATGAATTGCTTCAAACCTCCATTTCATGAGTTTTTCTCCTCAAACTAATCACAAATTTTCAACATACAGATAGACTTATTTTTGGTTTAACTCTTTGAATCCTGCAGTTATTTTATCTTCTAAAAATTGGTTTTACAAAAGCATTTCCATAAGAATTTAACAAAAATCCAACCTCACAATCACTAAATCAGTTTATAATAATTCAGCCTCGCTTTGACCTTAGAATCAACATATTTTCAGTCAACATATCACAATTACTAAATCAGTTTGTAAACATTCAGCCTCACTTTGACCTTAAAACCAACATATTTTTAGTCAAAATATTCACAATTGTTCAATGTAAACACTTCCCATTACATTTCCCTCCTGACTTGAAATAAATAAAGTCAATCTGAGGCAAACCTTAACTTCGACTTTCAAATAAACATCTATTTTCTCAAAATATTAGCCATTCTTCCAAGAAAACATTTTGCATTCTAATTACTATTCCTTCCTATATTCAATCACTTTGAAACAAATGGATTTCAAGTGCTTAACATTTTCACAATTCTACATTCTGTCAATTACAACTTGCTATTCTTAAAATCAACATTTTATCATTGTTCTTCAGACAAACAAGTCACTCTGCAGTGTTTTTACCTGTCCTTTGAGCTTCTTTTTCTGGGAAACAACCTCTTCGTACTGCTGCTTGAGATCATCATAGTCCTGTTCAAGATGCTTAGTCTTCCAGCGCGCCCGACAGTTCTGGAACCACACCGCAACCTGCCTTGGCTGGAGGCCTAACTCCACAGCGAGCTGCATCTTCAGCTCTGGTTCGATTTTGCTCTCGATTTCAAAGCTCGTCTCCAGCGACCTCACCTGCTGGATGCTCAGCCTCCTCTTTTTCGAGCGAAGCCCCCGCTGGTCTCCTCGTCATCACACAGCCCGGCCTCCTCGTTGCTGCTCGGATTATCATACAAAACAAAGCCATGGAACTGGGATCCCCTCTGAAGACCGTGACCAATCTCTGCAATTCAAAAGAAATAGGAAGAACAAAATTAGATAGGGGATTCAGGTATTTTTGCTTGCCAAAAATCAACAATATTTTATTTTCACTGAATTATTTTGAACCATGCATTTACCATGAAACCGCTGAGAGAACTAGCTGGATTGCATATGAAAAAATCCATTCACTGGATCCTTATTATCGGTCCCGAAATTGAAGGACATGCTTATCGTGTATATCAGTGCAAATCCTCCTCTGCTTCTTAATCCACCATGAAACTTATAGCCCTCTCCTTAAATCGGCCTTTAATGTTATCATTAATAACACCGTCTCAACGCATCCTAGCGATGGCGATTTCCATTATCGCAATGCAGGAGGTTAGTGTTTCGAATCTCGAGGCGAGTATTCAGCGTCGTTTTGTCTCTTTCTCACGAGTCACATCCAATGCACCAGGCCTTTTAATAACTAATAATTATTATTAAATCTAGATACCAAAGTATAAAACTGGTTTATTAATAATTAATAATTATTATTAAATATAGATAGCAAAATATAAAACGAAGTTGGATAGATGAGCAATTAATGGAAGCCATTGAATGCTTTTGTTTTTGGTATATTTTGAGATAAAAAACTTATGTATTTATAGCATTGTTGACATCACTTAGCCGCTCGGTCCTAGGGCATAGGAATCTAGGGCAACATCACATACACCGACCAATGATAGCCTAAAATAATACAATTAAAAAATAAACTTAAATAAAAATTGTATTGAATATTGCAAAACCTTAATCTAAACTCTATAATTTTTTAAATTCCTCCAAATTATTATACCTGAATTCATATATTCCCTTGTGGAAGACATAATAAGTACACCCCTTGTTAATATTTCATTCAATTTTTTCATTGCCAAAAGTTTTCTTATTTCATTGTATTTGGATATGTACCGTGTCTACATGGATTTATACATTTTCACAATGATTCATGCTGCTTCGAATTTTTATTTTTTTTTTAATAATACTTGAGTGAGAAACTCATCAATATTTCCTCATGTTTCTCTTACTTAAATTATTCATATTTAGTAAATAAAATTACCAATTTAGTCATTATAAAAAGTATATACTTTTATCAATATTTCCTCATGTTTCTCTTACTTAAATTATTCATATTTAGTAAATAAAATTACCAATTTAGTCATTATAAAAAGTAAATACTTTTCCATTAACTTAAGGTATTATCAATATCTCAATGAGATCCTAAAATGTTCCAAAAATGAGGTTCCAAGGTGCCTCTCACGCTCGTGTCCACTTCCCTTTGCAGGGAAGTTGACCAGGGATCAAGTTTGAAGGGCAGGGTCCCATTTCACATTGAAGGGTTGCGGGAAATTGAACCCTTCAATGTTGACATGTAAAAATAAATTAGTGTTTTCATTTGAAAATGTACGTGTACAATAATTTTATTATTATTATTAAAAACAATGTATAGAAAAAATGACAATAAGAAGAAATCTCAAGCGATTCAGCATTTACATGGAATTAGTGACGTAAACCATGTACATGGTGATTTATCACGTCCAACTTATTTTTATGGGGGATTACTCATGAGTTAGTATAGAGAAGAGACTAAAATAAAGGTTGAAAATGAATAACATGTACCGGTGATGGAAGATGAGATTGAGAAAAAGCCGATTTAGAAAGAGATTGGTGCTCTTGTTTTGTTAATGTGAACATAGCAATAACCATTAGGAGTATTGGTTTTTTGTATACATTCCGTTGTTCTTTGGCCTATTTATTTTGTGAAGGGAAATGTTTGTTTCCTATCATGTGAAAGTGATTAGAGTAGTTGATAACTACTCACAACCTTACCTAAATGCATAATATGAATTTGCGGATGAAAGTAGACTCATGGGGTACTAAAGCTTATTTGTGTCTAGAATTCTTTTGAGAAGAGATCCACTACTAGAAGTTAGTATGTTACAAGGCCAAAAACGATCAAGCATCAAATCCATAACATTAATAACAACAACTAAAAGGATTTTTTTTGTCTAGTGCCAACGTGTCCACCTAAAACTAGTGTACTTCTAACATTGTACATCCCTCAGATAGTTAAAATTGTTGATCCTTGTTGTGACCACTTGATAATTACCATAACCGATGGTTTAAAGAAATAACATAAAAGTAAAAATATTAGAAGAATAAATTTTCCATGACATTTTATCTTACCTGTTTTGAAATGAACTTTCTCTACGTGCTATTAAAATCATTGTATTATTATCTTTCCAACTAAAAACATAAATTTTTTCCCATCCACATTTCCATTAATGGCCAAAACAAGTTACAAATACCATCACAAAGCTAATTGATATGTTTCTCCATATGGACCCCGTTCGTGAGTAACTAGACATTCAATTTCAAACTCCACCTAATCCCTAATGCTACAACAAAACCTTGTGATTAGCGTCTCTTTTAGCTTCCTTTTTAGTGTCCACTATCACTTTTAGTGTATTTTTCATCATTTTTGGACAAAGTGGACGCTTTTCCACGAGATGACGTTATTTGCGTCCCTTTTTAAAAGTTGGTGTTATTTTGGACACTATTTAGCATCCCAATTAGCGTCCCAATTAGTACCCCAATTAGCGTCCCTTTTTAAAATTTGACGCTATTTTGGACACCAAGTAGCATCCCAATTAAAGTCCCAATTAGCGTCCCAATTAGCATCACAATTATCATCCCAATTAGCATCGAAATTAACATCCCAATTAGCATCCAAAAAAACATCCGATATAACACCAAGAATAACCTCCAAAAAAACGTCTTGAATAGCATAGCACCATATATTAATCTAGGGCTAGCGATAGGAATTGTACCTTGAATTTTGGCAGGAAAAATATCTAACATAGAGCCAACTATAGAGCCATGAATTGCACCTAAAAAACATCCAACATAGCGCCATGTATAGATCCAGGTATAGAACCTGGAATAATGCCATAAATTTCGAAAGGAACCACGCTAGGAATTACACTAGGTTTAGAGCTAGGAATTGTGTTTGGAAAACGCCCGACATAACGTTAGATATATCATTGTCAATGTCAATGATCATGATTCATGTGATAGTACTTTTGGATCTTGATTTATCATAGTGGCACATAAATGATCGTAATCATGGCACTTTTAGATCTTGATTAATCCTAATGAGGGGTAAATTACATTAATGTCACCTAAATTGCTCTAATGTCATTTGAGTGTCCCCAACAACATTTGATAGACCCTAGTGGCATATGATTGGCCCTAACAACATGACGATGATGCATTACGATAACTGTGATGGAGTGTATGGATATGATTTGATAAGTATAAGACTATATCATCCATTCTTGTGTGGTAGTAGGGCTCCTTGCTCATTATTATCGCAAGTAAATTGATGATGACTACGAGGATGAAAATGATGTTGATTTATTGTATGATGATGATGACGATGTGGATGTCAACGATGGTTATGCATGTGGTATTACTTTTGGATCCTAATTAATTGCAATGGCATCGGCTAGATTTTTGTGACAACATTTAAACAATCCTATTATCATCGAAATGAGTGTAACGACATATAAATGAACTTAACAATTACATGACATTAATCCTAATGTTGATGAGTGATTAATAACACTAACGTCATATGAGTGACCATAATTACAATGATGACGATGATTTTGTTGATGATGTACTTAATGTTGACAATGATGATGATTATGAGGATGATGATCAAGATGATGTTGATGTACCATATGGCATTGATGATGACGATGACAACGTCAATGTCCATGATGATGTTTCATGTCATAATACTTTTGGATACTACACAACTTGAGATATTAGAGTTAACAATAAGTAATAGAGGTTGTGAGGTGTTGACCATAAAAATATTGTTAGCCATTGGGTTTTACATTAACTGATATGGCCATTGGGTTTAGTAGTTTCCTCACCCCCCCTTACACCCCCCTTGTAGAAAGGTAGTACAATACCACCTATCATGGTGCTACCAAAATGTCACCCTACAAGGTTGTTTTGGACAACCTCCCCATCCATACCCTCATTTTTACCAAGAACATCCAAGGCACAAGAAGTGGATATCAATCTTAACACAAAAACTAACTTTCTTTGTAATCTTAAGGACATTAGAAAAATACTTATGATAATATTCTAATTCATATTTCATGCATTCCATCCATGTGTCATTTAGTACTCACTCGTTTTAGCCATATCTTCAACTTAGATTAAAATTTGAAAAAAAATATTTTACATTAAATTCAAAAACTAAAAAGTAAAATGTGTGAATTCCATGCATGTGTCATTTATGTGTGCATTAAATCCATGTTTCATTTAGTACTCATTTGTTTTAGCCATCTCTTCACCTTAGACTAAAATTTGAAAAAAAATCATTTTACACCAATTTCAAAAAACTAAAAATCCATCTGTGGGCGCCAAAACATATCAAACTACCTTTTATTGGCATCGTGGCCTTCAAATTTGTCATCGTTGACTTTAGAAGGGTAGCACAAATTGAAGGAGAGGGGAATGTGGTGCTGAGGGTTTATATCATCCTTGGGAGCTTCACATTAATAAAAGAACAGACCCCTCATGATTACCTACTATTGGCATTGTGGTCTTTAATGTTGTCATCATGGAATTTAGCAGGGTAGCACAGAGTGAAGGAAAGGGGAATGTGGTGTTGACGGTTTATATGATCCTTGGTATCTTCACATGAAGAAAAGAAAAAACCCCTCACGGTTTCAAAGTCGATGTATTCAAACTTGTGACCTAATTTAGAATTGATGCGGTTGATGTTTATGTACTAAGGTTTAATGGCTGACATGGTCCTGATGCCTGTGACATGGTCTAGGGATACAAGGAAAGGAACCATGCCATAACATATATTTATGAGGGGCTCACATGGCATGTTTCCTCACTTGGGGCATCGCCATGCCCATAATACATCATATTTAGCGTCCAGTTTGCTATGATGGTGATTTCAAGGTTCAAAAGAATTGATATATTTCTTGGGGATAAGGGAATAATTTGGTGCAAAAACCCAGGTTCTAAGTCTATGGAATCTATCCCTAAGCATTACATGCCATGTGTGGGGCCTTAAGCCACAACATAGGCCCTGCATATGCATTATTTGGTATGTGAGTAAGATGGGGTGTCACGTTTGAATGTTTAGTACACCAAGAATGGTTCTCACAACCGAAGTCGTGTTATATGGTGAAGATACAAAGTTTTAGTCCATAACATGTGGATTTTGAGTTCAACCTTGCAATAACCCTTCAGCTTTCTAGATCATGCTCCATTTCCAAGGCTCTATTTGTTCATTGCATACCTTATACTCCAAATAAACCTTGTACTCCCCTTCGACTTTGTTTAGGGCCGCACAAAAATGGATTTTTATCATTTGATCCAACATTCCAAAAAATGTGTTTTGTATACTATCCAATCCTCTTTCCATAGCCCAAACAAATACCCTCACAACTCTAACTTCTCAACATATTTCTACCCCAAGTCCCACATTCCTCTCTTCTCCCCATCAAACACATTAGAAATGTGGTATATATTCCCTCCATGTTGGGAACACATTATATTTTGGAATAAATTAAATTATGTGAATATCATATTCAAGGATTTAATCCCACTCTCACCTTTTGACTATCACCAACAAGTCATGCCAAGTGATCTCCAATGACATGATATCCCGATGCCTTCATTAAATCCTTTTAGAACTAGTTGAATCCTCCTAGATAATTCTTATTCATATTTGTAATCCACTCCTATATGATTACTTGGGAGATATATTTTATCCTCATAACGTCCTACCACATTAACTCCTACAAAGCAATCATTCACCAAATTCCTTTTGTTGTCGAAGTGTTTGAGAAGGGAGTTAGTTTTTTCAACCCTTGTCCTTCTGATGGTTTCGAATATGATAAGGTATACTATTTGACCAATGGGATACTTTCCTACTCCCTCCTTCTCAACCACATACACCTACATGCATTTTACTTTGTTTGTTAAAGTATACTTTTCAAAACAGCTAAAATGAAATGATCTTTTTAATAGGAAGTACACCCAATTAGCAATCACCTATTCCTATATAAATCAATTTTTCTTTCAATATTCTCATATAACCATACCCTTAGCTACAATACCCTCTCACAATGAATTGGTAAGACATAGGGCTCCTTATCTTCTAGTAGGTACCTCAAGGAATCTATATAAAACAATCGACTATGGGTATCATGTCTTCGCATCCTCTCAAATGCCTCATACCATCTACATTTAAAAATACAACATTTGAAAGACCAGTAATCCAACTCAATAATTTCCTAGATTACTATTACAAGTGTGCGCAAGTGGAGAAAATTTATTGTATTACTTTTACAAGTGTGTGCAGGTGGATAAAATATAGGAATCCAAGGCACAAAGGTGAATATCTCCTAAGATTTTTCCAAGGTGAATCCAAGGCACAAAGGTGAATAAATCTTGGACGAATCCTTCCAAGATTTTTCCTGCAATAAAGAAGATGCATAGATTAGAAGTGTTATACCATCATGTGTCACTCATGAGTTTGTTTGTGAACTAATCACTTATCTAGGTTGTGACATGAAAGAGATATCTCTAGCTAACTATGTAAAACTAATTGATGGTGCCTTAGAAGCAATAAGTACTGTGTGATGTTTAGTGACTGCTCTCATCCTAGATAACCTTTCTCTATTGACTGACACAACAATTGTCTGCCTTATAGATGGATGCAAATCAATTAAAATCATATCATTTAAAAGATGTTCGTTCAAGTTAGTGAGCGATGCTTAACCATTTCTAAGGGGTGTGATGTAAAATTGTTGCAAGCAACATTCATGTTGAAAGTTTTTTATAATGCTTCTCTTGCATGTTATTATGATTTTTCTTTGGATTGAAGTTTAAACTAACCCCTATAATCCATATCATGGTGATGCTTATATAAATATTTACATTTATAAAAAAAGCCCTTATTTATTGATGACTTTGATACAAGAGGCATCATGTACCATGCCTATATACTCTACTGCTGAAACTAACATTCTTTCTTGGATACATGTTTTCATTTTTTTGTATTTACCTTACATATGTCCAAAGCACTTCTATGATACAACTTATCATGTATTTAGCAGTACCATTTGATTTCATTTTTTACCAGCTTTGGGACATGTCCATTTTTTTATCCTAAGCATTTTTTTGATATTTACATTACATATGTCCAAAGCACTCTAGAATATAGCATATAATGTATTTAGTAGTACCAACTTTAGGACATTTCCACTTTTTTCTCTCAAGCAATGAGTTCAATCCCCTTCAACAAACCTTTTAAAAGCTAAATAAATAATAACAACGTTGTGACATGGTCCCTAAAATGTGGATATACCCTAACAAGAATCGACCATAAGGCAAGCCAAAGCTGCATGGACTTCAAAATAAATTTAAAACATCAATTGAACAAACCAAAAGTTATGTAATCATAAGAATTTAAATATTGACTAACAAGATATGACAACCATGAAATGAATCCCCACTATACACTTGTTACACTTGGGCTAATCTTGTTGATTCCCTAAGTAAAACCTAAAATAGTAAATATTTACGCCTATCAACATAATAAAGAAACAATGTCATTACATACTCATGAGTCAATTTGTCATTACTTTTGCTTTATTTACACACTATTTTTTTTTCAATTTATGACAATTGAACTTATAATTTTTAAATAAATATGTTGTGTCTGAACAATATGAATTATAAATAAATATATTGTATCTAAACAATATGAATGGTGTTGATACAATGTTGATGAAGAAGGTTATTTAGTAGATGCCAATAATCTAATATATTGACACATCTCAAAATGTATGATAAAGTTTGAGAAGCTTTCAATAAGAGTTAGTAGAAGCGTAAGGACACCACATAGATCATCAATTCCTTGTAGAAGACCAAATTTGAGTTTATCTTTAAAAAGATCTTTACAAAGAGGGAGAAAAACTCAATAGGATCATATATGACCCATGCACACCATCATTTGATAAGTGTTGGGAGAACATGTGTAAGTTAGATCTATCAACCTATATGGTAATTCATTATAACACCCTAAAGCTTTATCATATAGACTATACAGCCAAAAAAAATGGTGGCATTAATATTCATTACACTACTTAGTGTAGTGTAGTGACTTTGTCATACACTTCATTAATGTAATTAAGCAATTCAAGAGAATACCATAGACAATACTAACACCAATGCAATATTGTCTTCTATAACTCCATTATTTATTATATTATACTTGCATTGATGAGATAGAAAGTGTTATGTTCTCTGATGGATTAGTGTCAAGAGAGACACTCTACAACTTAGTATGACATAGATGTTGTAATATAATGCAAAGTGGGTAAGGTTGACACATGTAGGCTAAAAAATAATAATATAAAATCAACTTAGAAGTAAAAGGAAATGTTTCTTGTCTTTGTTCTCCAAACCTTCTTGCCACTAGCACAAAGCTTTTAATGATATATCTGTACTAATGTACTAACCTATAAGGTTTAGTTTCAAACCTTCAACCTTCAAATTAAGATATACCTAAAAAGAATAATCAACTATATAAACCCTAGATTTATCAAACATTGAAAAAGATCAAATCATTTCACATGGTTATAACGTGGTCATAACAAAATACAAACTAGTCTAAATTGAAGTCAAACATTAAAAAATAATCAAATAAAGAATTGATCCATATATCATGGAAAACTACAAAGCAGTATATATCCATGTCTAGTATAGATTTATGAAAAGCATAAAATATAAAATACTTGATAAATCTACGGATTTAAGGATTTAATATTATGCTTTATTATTATAAAAGATATACTGTTTAAATGTTCAAAGCTTCACAAGGCTTTAGTATTTTTTTGTTTAGGCTTAATATTATTATTACGCCGTAAGCGTTTTTCTTTCAGAAGTTGGTTTTAGAATGTTGTAGCGTCGTCGTTCCTCGCTCAAATTATATGCTGCCACGTGTTCGATGTTTGTCTGTTGGTTTTCATGTTTACAAACTGTGATGTCGTGCTCGTTCTCTGTCTGTTTTCATGCCCTGTGCCTAGTTTTTGAAGTTAGGTTTATCTATGGCAGATGAAGCTTCCTCCAAGCGGTGATTGTGGGATCCAAAACGTTATTGGAGATTTGCTCGACGCCCTGGAACGTATAGGCTTGCACACCTTTCGACTATCACTAGTACCCAACGGATGACTCTTGTTCTTGCTGGGGAGCTACTACGAATGCAGTGAAGGAGGTGGTGAGGCTCAGTAATGACAGAAAGCCTATGTTCCGCGACAATGTTCTCAAGGTCAAGGTTGGTATCAAAACCTCCTCTAGATTGAGCAAAAGAAGAACAAGTTCGCTCTTCAGATTTTCTCCTATTCTGCTACTTGAGATCGGTTCATTGGCTAATATTATTGAGTTCTCAGTGGCCTGGAGAGAACCTAATTCTTGTGTTGATTTTCATGTCGACCCATTTGATAGAAGATGTGAAGGAGGAGGATGCAAGAAGAAGACTAAAAACTGAAGAGCTAAAAATGCAAAATGATAGAAAATATGGGCAAATATGAGCTAAATTTCAAATATGAGCTGCTGCTCAGAATTTTATTAGCAAAGAAGAAAACTACAAGTCTACCTTATGCAGCTATGAGATGATCTATTTATAGTAGATTTGCAACACATGTTTTACTGTTCAAATTTCTGCTAGAGGTTGAGTTCCATTAATAATTAGACTGTTGGATGGTTGATGGACGGCTGGGCGGTGCTGCAGGCGATCGGTGGTCGGCTGGGCAATTTGGGCGGCTGTCAGCTGAGCGGCTGCGTGTCTGTCGGCAGCCGTCAAGCTTACTATTTTCAACACCCCCCCTTAAGCTTGACTTCTCAATGATGCCCAAGCCTTTCCTTAGATGTTCAAATCTTTCTTTTTCCAATGACTTCGTGAAGATATCTACAGTTTGATCTTCAGACTTGCAAAATTCAAAATATATTTCACCATTGTTGATAAGTTCTCGGATGAAATGATATCTAATATCAATATGCGTGCTCCTTTTGTGAAAAACATGATTTTTTGATAGTTCTATTGTTGAATTATTGTCACAGTAAATTTTTGTTGCTCCTTCTTGATCTTGCATCAAATCTGTCATTATTCGTCTTATCCACACTTCTTGACATGCTGCTGATGTTGCTGCTACATATTCTACTTCTATAGTTGAAAGAGTTACAATAGGTTGTTTTTGAAAAGCCCATGAGATTGCTCCTAAACTAAGATGAAAGATATACCCAGATGTGCTTTTTCTATCATCAATGCTACCTGCAAAATCACTGTCTGTGTACCCAACTAGAATGAAATCATCTGATTTTGAATATAAGATGCCATAATCTCTTGTTCCACTGATATATCTTAAAATCCTTTTCCCTATCAGCCAATGTGAATCCATTGGTGTTTCCATGAACCTTGAAATCAAACTGACTGCATACATAATGTCAGGCCTTGTTGCTGTCAAATACATCAAGCTGCCTACCAATATTTTGAACAAACTTGGATCTACTTTTGCACCCTTGTCTTCTTTTCTCAATTTCAATCCTGTTTCCACAGGTGTAGATGTTGGCTTGGAATTCAACATCTTGAACCTTTTCAAAACATCCTTTGCATATTTTGTTTGACAAATGAAAATTCCATCATCTGTTTGACTTACTTCTATGCCCAAGAAATATTTCATTAAGCCCAAATTTGTCATCTCAAATTCCTTTTTGATTGTTGATTTAAACAACTCAATTGAAAAGTTTTCAGTAAATATCAAATCATCAACATATAGGCATACAACTAAGACCTTACCTTGATTGTTTACCTTGATGTAAAGAGTTGGCTCACTACTGCATTTGCTAAAACCATGGCTCTGGAAATATGAATCAATGTAGCTATACCATGCTCTCGGAGCTTGTTTGAGACCATACAAAGCCTTTTTCAATCTATAAAATTTTTGTTTATGACCCATTATCTAATAACCTGGTGGCTGCTGCACATATACTTCTTCTTGTAATATCCCATTCAAAAAATCTGATTTGACATCCATCTGATAAACTTTCCATTTATGATGCCTTGTTATTGCTAACACCGTTCTTACTGTATCTAATCTAGCTACTGGAGCAAAAGTCTCATTGTAATCAATCCTGGGTTGTTGTGAGAAACCCTTTGCAACTAACCTTTCTTTATGCTTTACAACATTTCCATCAGCATCAAACTTTGTTTTATAGATCCATTTTACACCTATTGCATCTTTTCCTTCTGGAAGATTCACTAATTGCCAAGTTTGATTTTTCTCTATTGCTTCAATTTCTTCATCCATAGCCTCTTTCCAACTTTCATATTTAATTGCTTCTTCAAAACATATTAGATCAGCAGTAGAAAATAATGCAAAATCAGAAATCAAACCATCATCATCATTACCTTGAGTTACCTCATATATTTCTTGGAGACTTCTTGTCTTCACTGGATTTCCATCTGACCTTGAGCTATTACTTGAGTGATATCTTGGTGTTGAATGAGATATTGCAGTTGATTGAGGTGTTGATGTTGTGCTATGTGAACTGGAGCCATTGTTGGGAGCTTGATCTTCATCAAAATCTTTCATTCCAAATTGTTGTTGTTTATGTAGATTTTCATTCCAAATCCATTCTTCATCTTCAAGAAACTTGACATCTCTACTGATTATAGTCCTTTTTGTGATAGGATTATACAACTTGTATGCTTTTGATTGCTCACTATATCCCACAAAAATACATCTTTCTCCTTTATTATCTAACTTCTTCCTATTCTTAGTAGAAACATGTGCATATGCAATACACCCAAAGACTCTTAAATGAGAAACATTATGTTTTTTATTACTCCATGCTTCCTGTGGTACTTTATCCTTGACACTCTTTGTGGGGGAACGATTCAAAATATACACTGCACAAGCTACAGCTTTAGCCCAATATTCATTTGGTAGATGTTTAGCTTTCATCATGCTTCTTGCCATTTCCCTTATTGTTCTATTTTTTCTTTCTGCAATACCATTTTGTTGTGGTGTATAGCTAGCTGTAAATTGCCTTTTGATCCCATTTATTTTCCAAAAACTCAAGAAATCATTTGATGCAAATTCTCCACCTCTATCTGTTCTTAGAGTTTTAATGTAGTGCCCACTTTGCTTTTCAACCATGACTTTAAACTACTTAAACACTTCAAAAGCTTTTGATTTGTGTTTCAAGAAATATACCCAAGTTTTCCTGGAATAATCATCTATGAAAGTTATGAAATACAAGCTATTCCCAATGGAAGGTGTCTGCATATACCCACACAAATCTGAATGCACAATTTCAAGTGGAACTCTTGCTCTATATGACTTACCAACATGAAATGATTCTCTATGTTGCTTACCAAGAATGCACCCTTCACAAAGTTTTTTTGGTTGTTTAATCAATGACAAAACATTCACCATGTTCTTTTTATGCAACAAATTTAGACCACTGAAACTTAAATGACCAAACCTTAAGTGCCATAACCATGACTGATCTGAGAGGACTGCTTTGAAAGCAACAGACAAATCGTTTTGCAACCTTAAAGGAAACATCTTGTTTTGTGTCATTTGGAATTTTGCAATTAGTGTTCTATGTGAATCAAAGATCTCACATGCATCATTTTCAAAATAGACTTTATATCCCTTTTGTAGTAGTTGACCAATGCTAATTAGATTGTGTTTGAGATTAGGGACATAATACACATTTGGAATGTGTTTCTTTTCACCTTGCTTAGTTTCAAATTTTATGCTACCTTTACCCATGATAGCTACTTTTTTATCATCTCCCAATTTTACTTCTGACTGCACATATTCATCTATGTTTGCAAACATATCCTTGTTTCCACTCATGTGGTTACTACAACCACTATCTAAGAACCATACTTCTTTTGAGCTTTCTTGTGCACTATTACAAGTAATAAACATTGAATCACTATTTTCAAAGTGATTTTCTCTTGATAAATTCGCATTCTGCCTATTCATATCAAACTACTTCTTCCTACATTCAGGTGCAAAATGACCCAATTTTTGACAATAGTGGCACTGGATATGTGATTTGTCATACCTTTGTCCTTGGCCGTGAAATTCAAGAGAATGTCTTCCACCTCTGCCTCTTTTGCTAGCAAAGAAATTGGAATTTGCAACTTCTTCATTAGAGTTCTCTAATCTGCCAACTTCATTGCGATTGCTCATTCTTCCTCTTCCAAATCCTCTTCCACCTCTATTAGTGATTCTTCCTCCTCTTTTGGTGCTGCTAGCTTGAACTTGTGATTTGAATGCATTTTCCATAGAGGAACCGTTTGACCTATTGAGTCTTTGCTCATGGGTTTGTAAAGACCCCATAAGACCATCAATAGAAACTTGAGACAAATCTTTAGATTCTTCAATAGCTACAACAATTGGGTCAAATATAATAGGAAGACTCCTCAAAATATTTTCTACAACCTTTTGATCATCCAAAGTATCTCCATGAGACTTTATTTGATTTACTATACTTAGTGCACGAGTGAAAAAATCATTTATTGTCTCGAAATTTGACATTTGCAAATTTTCAAAATCTCTTCTAAGCATTTGTAATCTTACCAACTTGACTTTGCTAGTACCTTGATAAGCATTTTGTAGAGTGTTCCATGCATGCTTGGACCTTGTAGCTGCTGCAACCCATGGAAAAATGGATTCTTCCATTGCTTGTTGTATAAAAAATAATGCCTTGGCATCCTTCTTCTTATTCTCTTTGAGAAGATCCTTTTGTGCTTGTGATAAAACATTATATGCTGCTTGATCTGGTGGCTCTGTAAAACCATTCTCAACCAAGTCCCATAATTCTTGTGAACAAAATAAAGTCTCCATTTTAATGCTCCAATATTCATAATTTTTCCCATTAAATTGTGGAATTTGGGGTTGAGTGAGATTACTGCTACTCACACCCGCCATAATAAAATTGCAGCAAAATATATCACTTCCACAACACTTTATCAATGCAACTTGGCACAACCTAATGCAGACTGATTAAATATTGCACTTTCACAATTCTTTGTGATTTTTTTTTAATATTCCAAGTGCCTTTTAACAAAAAATAAAATTAAACTAGTGACCCAAAAACAATAACCTTGCTGCAGCAATTTCATCACACCAAATTAAATATTTTACCATTGCATTCAGGATAAAACAACATTACCAAAATCAATTCTTCCATTCCATAATTATGCTCCTTCACAACTAGAGTTTGCACCTCCACAACCAACCGATGCTCTTCCACAATCAGTTTCTCCACAACCTTGCTCTGATACCAATTTGAAGGAGGAGGATGCAAGAAGAAGACTAAAAACTGAAGAGCTGAAAATGCAAAATGATAGAAAATATGGGCAAATATGAGCTAAATTTCAAATATGAGCTGCTACTCACAATATTATTGGCAAAGAAGAAAACTACAAGTCTGCCTTATGCAGCTATGAGATGATCTATTTATAGTAGATTTGCAACACATGTTTTGCTGTTCAAATTTCTGCTGGAGGTTGAGTTCCATTAATAATCAGACTATTGGATGGTTGATGGATGGTTGGGCAGTGCTGCAGGCAGTCGGTGTCAGGCTGGGTGGTTTGGGCGGCTGCCGGCTGAGCGGCTGCATGTCTGCTGGCGGCCGTCAAGCTTACTGTTTTCAACAAGATGTAGGATTATCCTTACTCGGGATCAGTTGTTTAATTTCACTACTAGTCATAAGGACACTCTGATAAAATGTGATTTTAAGATTGAATTTCTTATCAAAGATATTCGGAATGGAAGGATTATAAATGGCAATGAAACTAGAGTTATGCTCTTGCAGCTTTGGGTGCCTCCCTGGATGTATTATAGAACTGCAGACGATTATATCTATGTGAGTGTCCCTTTTCCTTTGTTGGATGATGAGAATCCTTGGATTCGAACCTTGGACTTCACTCCTAACAATGCATTGGGTAGATACCTAGCCTACAAAATTGATCTGTCTCCTCACATGGGTGATACAATGAAAAAGGCCATCGACTATTTCAAACATAATGAGCTTCTGGATGAAAAACCGCCTCCTAATTTGAAAATTGATAATGAGTCATATTTGTCCAGCAAGGGAATTTTTTTCACCGTGCCACACCACTAAAAAATTCCTTTTGAGACCATGTTTCTCCTAAATGCTCTTGTGCACAAGGGCATTGTTAATTGTCAAAGAATAACTCCCGAGTTTTACAAATTGTTGGATCCTGGTGTGACACAAACCAAGTTGAGTGCCCTGGCACTCAGGCATATGCGTGCCTACATCTACCCAATTTTCGATGCCCTTGGAGTATTTAAGACTGTTCTTAACTAGATTTCAGAGAATCCAAATCTCCTGAAGGGCCCAAAGATAGTCGAGGAAGCAATTGAAGTAAGGAGATTGGTCATCACTCCTACAAAAGCCTACTGTCTTACTCCAGAGGTGGAATTGTCAAACAGATTCTTAAAGCACTTTAAGAGGTTTGCACACTGATCAAGAAAGTTGCGGAAAGTTCAACCCACCACCGCAAAAACATGGTAAACATTGCTTGAGATTTCATAACATAAAGACATTGGGAACAAGAGATTACACTCAGATTCAGGCAATGGAGGCTAGTGTTGGTATGATTGCAGGTTCTCACAAGAGAAACAAGTTGGTATTGATTCACCATGATGTAGAAGTTGGTGTAAGTTTATTGTAATGCATTTACTTAATTTCCTAGAATTTCTTCTTTTCCTCTATTGTATATGACATTTGGGCTTGTACGCACTTGGATTTGCACAAAGAATGAGGCTTAGATTGCTAATAGAATACTGTATTGATGGTATTCCTTTCACTTGTTAAGATATGAGTAATAAGAAGCTTAGCATTAAAGTATTGAGCCCTTTGTTGTTTATGTGGAGTTTGAGATTGTTCTTCTACAGTTTGGAAACATAGCCAGTCTGTTTTTTATTTTGTTGGGTATTGACTAGTGGTAAAGTTGGATAACAAGTTTGGGAATCGGATATGTAAAGATATGAAATTAGGGTATTTCATTTTAGTTTTATCAGATTACCCACTGCGGATTTTCGTTGGAAAACAATCCCATATTATAATTTGTTCTATAGAACCCTTCACAGTGATTGGGCTTGGGAATGCATATGAGAAATGAAATTGCATTCATTTTTTGTTTGAGATCACCTTAGCAAAAATATGGTTGTTGGGTTGAGGTCCAAGCTGAACTGAGCCCAGTCATAAACCATAATAAAGATAAACATAATAAGCTGACAATGCAATTTAATCAGAAAGGAACAATAATCACAATTTGGATAATATGGCACAAAAGTAGTATAAACCCAAATTGGCCTTCTCTTATGGTATTCAAAATAATGCTGATATGATATAAGGCTACATGTTTTACAGACTCAGATCCCGTAACATAAAGATTAAGTAATGATTGACCAGGTCAAAACCCTAACAGGGTCTGGTATTAGGGTATTAATGGTCTCTCTAATTTAGCAGAGCACCGTAGAGAAGAGTAGCCCAAGTTATAGAATTTTTTTTTCATTTTTTTTAGTTTGGTTTCTGTAATTGAGAATGAATAGCTATTGGTATGCAGCTGAATCCTCTGAAGCACTCGAGCAGCCAAGTATGCCAGATTTATGGAGATAATGTTGGTGTGACAGCAGATGGGGAGCTATTTGTGGCATGCAATGAGTGTGCGTTCCTAGTTTGTAGGCCTTGCTATGAATATGAGCGTAAGGATGGAAACCAGTTGTGTCCTCAATGCAAGCCCAAATACAAGAGGCATAAAGGTGAGTGGATAGATACATTTTTCTTGTTTTAGTGTTTAGCAAGTTATGGAAACCCCACATTGCACAAAGGATATACTACAGTCTGCACAGATGATGTTAACATTTTTACAGATATGGAATATGGGAATTGTATTCCAGTTAGTTGTCGATTAGTATCTGGGTAGTAGTAACTGATAACTGTCTCTAATAATGGGTGTGTTTTCGCAAGGATTCCAAAAGTGGAAGGCAATGAGGAAGAATATGATGTTGATGATTTGAAGAATGAGTTTAACTACACTCATGGTGGAAGAGATGACATGCAACAAAGGGTAGAAGCAATGATGCAATGGCGAATGCATGGGCAAGGGGAGGAGATTGATTATGTTACCTCTTCAAGACAGGATCCTCAGACTCAAGTTCCTCTTCTCACAAACAGTCAACCGGTATAGTCTCATCCATCTATTTAATGATTTGGGTATTTTGTCCAAATATCTGTGTTTTTGTTTAATAATTTGGTATCTTTATTCAAATATAGTTGGATTCTATGCTGTATTTGGGTATATTTGTTCCAAAATCCTAGTTCTGTGTGGTATATTTAGTCCTCCATTATTCTTTTCTTAATGCAATTGTTTGGTCACTTCTAGTTTATATAATATTTAAGACGATTTTTTGCTGGTTTTAATTGCTATATGTTTAGTTTCAATTTGAGAGTTTAATTGTGCAAGCTGTTCATAACTGTTGTTGCCAACAAAGTTTTATTCAACAATTAAAACTGTAACAACTCATTAACATGGATTTTAATATTGGCTTCCAGCTTTAAAAGAAATTGTGCAGTATTCAATGATAAAATTTTGACCAACTGGCTATCTGTCACAATGCATAACCACAACAACCATGGATTTCTATTATTTTTAGGTTTGAACCTCTATTCCTTGCTTTTGCTTTATCTTTTCCATTTGCATCTTATTTTGAAGTGCTCTATTTAGTGCCCATGTTTATCTTAATACCCTCACACAATCATTTTCAAAGTAGGGACACTCGATTCTAGACTTTTCTATAACGTTGTTATTGAGGGTAACTTGATAAGTTACATGCAATATTGGATTAAGAAAGGATTAATTTCCTATTGTAAATCATCTCTCCGTGTGTGTATTTTTTCAAGTTAAATAGAGAGAAACCCAGAAGGGTGTGTATTGAATGACAGTGTTTGTGAATCATGAGAATCTAATTCAATTCTAATCATGATCACAGGATCGGTGTTGGAGATGGCAGGGATATTAATCTTGATTACTTCCCAAGGTCAATGTTGCAAAGGAAACGAATCCGGTACCTTAGTCCAGTAAGGTTTCACCTTTGATATTCTTCGTGTTTTCTAAAACTCTTGAAACACAATAGTATTTATTGGTATCCCGCTTCTTGTCCATTGTTTTATTTTTCATCTTTCATGTGGATAAAACCTTATTCAGGACATGTAAATTTTCATCTGTTGGTTTATATATCTAACCTTAGTTGTTTGAACTTTGAACTTATATTTCTTTTAATTTTTGATATTGAAGAACAAGAGAGAGCAATACGAGGTTGCGATAAACAACGGTAACCTTGTGTACAAGCATAATCAACAACCAGTTGATACCCCTGAAAGATCTCAGTGGATAATTGTTATGAGCACATCCTAAAACCTCTGTCAGTCGGGTATTTGAAATATTATCTAGCTTTAGATATTATTTATGGATGTGGCTCAATTTACATATTTATGGATTTTATATTCCATGCACTAATACTCTTTCTATTCTAATATGAGTTTTGAATTAGATTGTACTAAATGTTTGTATTGGATTCCAATGATTTTCCTATGGAGGTGAATTTTTTAACTTGCTGCGGTGTTTGTGTCCCTACAGAAAATGAAAGGGACATTTCAACATTCTAGCTACTTAGTTGGGACGGCTACTATAGCAAGGGAAATTTCAACATTCTAGCTTCTTAGTTGGGGCGGTTACTATAGCAGCTGGAAAATTGGAAGCCAATAACGGAATTCTCAAGGTGATGTGAAAAGTATTACTGAATCGGTGAATTGATATTTTTTACTGGTATCCTATATTGCTGAAGTTCATACAGACATATTCTTTAGATCCCATTTAGTAGCAGGCTTAAATTGTTTTAGTGTGTGCCAAAGATCAAATAGCCTATCAAATTAGGGTTACAAATTGATTGTTAGTTTATTAGTCACTAAAGAAATTGACGCCCTTCACAGAAATCTCATGGTAACATGGTGGGTTGGGTATTGCAAATGTAGATAACTAGCTTGTACATGGTCTAAAACTGTATGAAATGATGAAACCAGACATCAACACAATGGATTCAAGTATTAACGTCCGTATTTTTGTATATTTACAATTGATATTATAGTGTCAGCCATGATTGTGTTATTATAATTCCTCTATGTTTGTGCAGATGTTGTTTAAGTGTTCGGGTCAAAAGTGAACTGCAAGGATAGTTTGTAGGTTGAAAAGGTGACAACAAAAAGAAAGAGAAATTATAGTAATGTCCACATATGACCAAAGTAGGTGAATAGGACTCGAAATAACATCTAACAAATTAGAAATGAACTAAGCCAGGAAGAACCCTAAGGACTGAAAAAAATAGCTAAATGCTAAGGAGTTAAAACAATGTGTACAAAATGAACAGTGTAATCATAGAGAGTATATGCTGGATGATTGATGAATGTTGCAACATTTAGAATGATTCATTCCATGGTTGGAGCCCCAAGATTACATTTTCATTCGACAGAGCATTGCAAGGTTAGGATGTGGGTTACACAAGCACTGAAAATTAGGTTTCATTCTACATAAGCACCGAAGTGATTGGGTATGAGCACAATTAGATAGCAATGTAAAAACTTAGAAAACAAGAAAGCACAATGCAAGTACCAAGTGGAGATTGCTAGGTTGCATTCTACATAAGTACTGGGTGATTGGGTATGAGCACAATTAGCCATCAACACAAATATTCTCAAAAGCAGAATGCAAGTACAAAAATGAGATTATGGAGTTGTACATGTTCTCTCTCTCCAAATAGATAGATAGATAGGAGTACAAAATTGTGATAGGAAAAAAATACAAAAATATGAAGTACCCATTAGGTAGAGTGTTTAGGTAACATTTTCAAATTTAAAGTACAAGAGGATATTATACGCAGTCTAATTTTAATTGGAGGAGGTATCATTAGTGGGATTTAGGACCATCATAGTATATAACATGGGATGATAGGACACCACAATATTTTGTATGGAAATGAAAGAGATAGAGTTAGACAATCGATAACTAGAAGGCATTGAGACATAGAGGTTGTACTTTTATGTAGTTTTATAAAGGGTTTTATACATTTCCACTATGTAAAAGGTGCATTGAGGGATTTAGTGGTTGGCTAAGAGAGGATGGTGATATCCTCCCACTAAGGTTCAACTCCCCTTGATACCTCTTTGAAAATGAATGCTTAATTTTGGATTTCACGGATGTTCTTTCCTTAGTAGCAAAGCAAGGAATCCTTAGATTTTAGTTTATGTCGTAGGTTGTAGGTAAGAGTTTTGGAATTAGTGCACCTTGTTCTAGCTTACTTAGTAATTTCTCATTATCCAAGGCAAACACAAAGATATGGAGGATTATTGTTGGCTTAATGGGGGATTTTTCTCAAGGGTATATGTCACCACACTGTTCTATTTGGGCACACTCGACAGAAATTGGAGGTCTAAGGCATGATATGTGGTAATCAAAGGAGTTAATGATCATAAAAGGAGGTTTTCCCTTTTTAGGAAGGTGCCATGTTGTGCTAAGTTGCACTTGGGCTTGTCCAAAGGCCTTCTTAAGCTTGGATGCCCTCTTTAAGGATATGGTTTGAGCATGTTGGAAGCAAGAAGGGGTGGAAAAAAAAATAATGGAGGAGCTTCTGATGCATTTGGAGGTGTTACAACTTGAACTATATATTATTAAAGTCCCAAAGAACAAGACTAGTACAACTTTTACCTAGAGTAGTTACCTATTGTCACCTCGATAACATCCTCTCCACATTTTAGGTTGGATCTTCTCTAACTCGAGGGGTCTTCCCTAGGATAGGATTATTGAAGTTTAGAATCATGCACAAGGTGATATGGAAGAAGAGATTCAACAATTTCTGTTGTTGTTGTATATAGAAATAAAAGGGTGACAACAGTGTTACCCTTTAGATCCTATGTAGTGTGCCATATCAACTATCCTAGAGAGAAGGGGTGTTTTTTCATTGTAAAGGCCAAGTTGGGGTAGCAAGGAAGCATGAATTTCAAATTTTCCTAAACTCTTCTTAGACGAAAACTAAAACTAAGAGAGAACCTTTGTGGATTATGTATAATGATGTTGAGGATTGGACTTTTTGACATGTTAGTTAGGCATATCTTCAACTGATAGTATATGAGCAACATATTCTTCTTTCCACCAAGACTAGCACATAGGACTGATATACCTTGACAATCTTGTTTCATGTAGCTAAGACTATAAAATTGATTGTGGAGAAGGGAAAATGTCATGGAAAGAGGGTGATATGACATAAAATTTCCTTTTTCTGCTTGATGAGTGAAGATGTATAATTTAATGATGATGATTTCAATAGTGCAAGAATTGAAGATGAATCTAGTGTCTTCCTTCTATGTTGTCACAAAAAATTCATCAAATCTATAGCATTAAAACACTCAATGACAAGCAAGAACCTAAAAGGTTTTGGCGTAGTCTATTGGTGGAGTCTTAATATATATTAACGCACATTACTATCAATTTGGTTTAGAATAATTGCTTCATATTGTTGTGTTAAATCCATTGATTAAAGGTGTTACCTAGTGGACTTCTTGTTGTTGAGCTCGTGTCTATTTTGTGTGCCAATTATTAATATTAAAAAAAAAATTGTGATAAGAATGAGGTGAGAACGTATAATATATTTATGAATATTGATATTGTTGTTATAGTATTATTTGTTGCATCTTTCCTTCAATTATTTGAACTTGTTCGCATTACTTAAATCTGGAATTCAATTTTCTTGAAGTTTTTGTTGTTGTTGATGTTGTAATAGTCAATAATTATCTCTTCAAAGATTGTTGAGGGTTAACCACTCTTCCCACAAGAGCAACCTTGAGGCCTAAAGAAAACTATTGGATTCCTTAGCATAACTTAGTGACAACATCCTACCATTTCTAAGTAATTTCAATTTCCCTCCTTAGTAGCATTTCTGTCCATTTGTCCCTTTAGTGCCATATATAAGATTATCATTTTTATAATATGGCGAAGAAAAAGACTTAGTACCATTTCATAAGTCGATTGTGAACCATGTTGTTCATTGATTAACTGTTTTCAAAGGACAAAGGTTTATTTTGTTGCTGTTGTTGTTAATGATGAGTAGGTTGTTGTTGGTTGAGGGTTCCCACTGTTGTTCTATGTTCTAATATGGCCTGTAAGTGACCACAAGACCTTCTAGAGAGGTTGTCAGGTCTAATATTGTTGACTTGAGGTCTATTATTACCTGAAGGTGACCACCATTGCATTGTTTAAAGGTTGTTATGGTTGTCATTTCTATCTGGATTGTGTTTTGAGGCTTCCCTTGTTTAAATAGAAATGTCTTGAGTGATTCCTTAGAAATAATGACAAGCATTAAATCCTATGGATTTTGACTAACCCATCCCTTGAAAAGGATTTAGTAAGTTAGTAAATGAAGACCTTACATGAGCTATGTTTCTATCTAATGATATTTAGTTTGCTTACTTTGGTTTTATTGGCTCTCTTACAAGAAAAACAAGTCTCTTTTTCAAGCATCGAAGTCTATGGATTTGAGTTATGCATCCTTAGAACTGCTCATAAGAATTAAAGCCTATGGATTTCAGCTAACACATTCCTTGCAAAGGATTTTCAATATTGACAAGTTTCAAAATATATGACCTTAGTTTGAAGTTTCTTTTATCTTCCCTCCATAAGTTGTATTCAAGGTTTTATTGATAGCTTGGATTTTCCCTTTTTTATTACACCTTATTGAGTTTTACCTATATTAGATATTGAGGGATAGTAAATTATGTCATATCACCACCCATACCTATGGGATAGTAAATTATGTTGTACATCAATTCTCTAAATTCCAACTTTCTCTTTAACTCCAACAACTTTTTATGTTTGCTGATATAGAGGAAAAATAAAAATCAAGAATTGTTCCACATGGATCCATTTAGAGGGATGTGTGTATATTTTTTCCATGTTAATGAGTTGTTCCGGTTTTCATTGTTGGAGAAAAATCTGTTGGAAACAACATTTATGAACAACTTGCACAATTAAACTCTCTAATTGAAACTAAACATATAGCAATTCAAACCATCAATAAACACACCACCAACTATCTGCAAGATAACTTACTTTTGTTTTAAAATCATTAAAGGAATTGTATAAATTAACAGACCAGAAAGTAATGACTAAAATAAAGAATTCCAAGGAAAACATTTCCAAGAAATCGTTTGAGTTTTTAAGATTGCATTGAGGATTAGGTCCAGTTAGTAATTGTTGTTTAATGTATAGAACCGGCATATATTTTTTCCTTATATGGCTTGCCACATGTAGCTTTGATAATAGAAAATATCGAGCAAAGCATAAAAAAACAATAAATAAATTTGGAAGGAAACTTGGGAACTGACCTATGATATTGATGGATTGCCTAGTTCCCTATCAGAGAGCGAGTGCCCGATGTATTCTAAAAAATGTTCCCTATTAGGTGGCCATTCATAGGATGAATGCACCGGAACGTGGGGAGTGACCGATGACCCCGAATGACCCTGCTGTTGTTGGAAACAAGCGTACGAGACCTCACGAAACCAATGGGCATGGGAATGGCCATGGACATGGACATGGGGATGGCCATGCGGATGACCGTGGCCATATCCTTCTTGCTATGCATAACAATTCTCAAGAGGGTATCATGGTTGCTGCATAGAACCGGATGCCATACGAGCATTACAAAAAATATCATGTCTTGAGGCCTTGTTGGGCGGCATTGGCACATACGCTCCATGGATAGTAGGTTGGAGACCAGGGTCAACAAAATACGTACTCTCCTTGGATTCATAATTCTCGTGGGATAATTTGGTCGCAATACCTTGCTGCTGATGTTGCTGAGGGAAGTAGTGAGGCACACCCAGTTGTTGTTGCATTGAACAATAAGATCTTGTTAATTCCATGGGGGGCGAACTATATAACCCTAGCGGTAATGTTCCATCGGAGGCCATTCCATATGACCCATAGGAAGGCCCCAGAGGTTGAATTTATTGGTAGATGTTCTGAGAAGCGGATGGGGGGGAGACTTGCAAGGACTCGAGTGTATGAAACCCTTGACCTAAGGCGAAACTGTAATGTTGATTTAGAATCTTGACCAATAGCCCAAAACCTGATTCTCAAAGTCATTCAAAGAAATTATGTTACCTCTCTTAGCACCACCAGCTTCAGTATGAAAAATCCATATCAATTTTCCAGAGGAAGAAACTTTACAAACATAGTTTGTTGTCACACATTTCCAACATTACTCCATTCATGACCTCAATGAAATATTGAAATATAGACATGGTTATAGGGTGTACTGGCTCATATTTATTCCTTACATACTTTGATTTGCATTACTATTGCAGATTACCGAGATATTCTTGTGATTTCCAAGCCATCAATCAGTAACTTCACATGCAACGAACTATATTCGTTGATGACTGCAAATCCTGTGATCCATATTGTGTAATTCAGACTTGAGGTATGATGTTTTAAATCGTATGACTCCCCTTGAAAGATTCCAGGCCTTAACATTTTCTCTTTAATTGTTGTTTATTTGTTTCATTGTACTTTTGATATTGTTTATGTTCTGTGTATTGGAAATCATAATCCATGTCAAGGAAAAACTTTAACGCAGTGACCAACTAAGTGTTAAATTTGAAAGAGATGAAAATTATTTTTAAGTTTATTACAACAGTCCCCTTCTATATCTAGCTTTATGTTTAGATCTTTTTATGCATTGAAGTATAAATTTTGTTTTTCTCTCTATATCAACCCTAACCTGACCCTAAACTAACTCATCCTTTAACAGGAGATTCCCACACCCACCTACTTAAATTGAGATGAAAAAGAGTGCTTTAGAAACTTTAGGTTTGGAAAAGACTCCAAATTGAAGAGTTCCATGAGCTGCTCTGAATAATATAGTTTTTCCTTTTCAAGGTGTTCAACATTGCAAATGGAGCTGGGAAGACTTAACCTGTGGTAATATCTCATGTATAGATGCTATAGATTCTTCATCTATTGCATGTCCTCATGAATTTATTCCACTAAAGAGTTTAATAGTGTGTTGAAACTCGACCATAAGTGTTTCATCTCCAACCATATCTCCATTATGTGTTTTGTAATTCTTTACTCTCTTCTAGGTTTCATAATTAGTTTAATATCTAGCTGCATGAGATTTTAGAGACTTGGATTTCACTTGTGCGGAGGAGTTGTTTTAGCGATTTACAGGCATTCTTCACGAGGGAGAAATTGACAAACAATTACAATTTCTAATTAAAGGACTTTTTGCAATTTGGAAAGCTAAATTCTAGGTATAATATGATGTGAATTCCTTTTTGTGTTGTAGTTGCTAGTTTGTATTATTTTTATGGTATGTGCATGAATCTTTACTACTGGTTTTGGAATTTTCAAGGGTATCCAGCTGTTTTTCCAGAACTGGATCTTGTCTAGCAAGAAGATCATTTTACCCATTAATTTCCCCTATAAGATGAGCTTGATCAAGAAGTTGGCATTGGTATATTTCCTTCGAATTTGTTCATTACCAGGCTATCTAATTTTTAGCTTTTTCATAGTTTATATGCCTTTATGTTTTCAATATGCAATATTAAAAACTCAGTCTTGCATCTTTGGGATGTGTGACAAATATTTTCAAGCTAATTCCATATTTTTTTGAGCATCAAAAAGCTTTTGAAAACCTTAAGAAAGACATTCTTAGAGATGAATCTTCAGGCGAACCAGAAGGTAGCAATGATTCAGGTCAGGAGTCAGATGATGATGATGATGAAGAGGAGGAATAAGAGGAACAATTACACATATAGTATGAAAATTACCAAAACTAGTTAAATTTAAGACGCTCAATTTACTTGACAATAATATTAAGTGTTGAATTTGAGGATGCTAGTCGTAAGTTGCTAAAAAACAAACTTGAACCTTGTTAATATGTAATGATCATTTTTCCGTGCATGTCAAAGTGGCTATTTCTCTTTCATTCATCTTTTTTCCTAGAACAATGACGACAACCTTTTATAATTCCTTAATTAAATGGTGATAATGAAGATTCTAAATTGAAAAAGTTACAATATTGCAGATGGAGTTATTGATTATGCTGTTAGAATGCTGCAGTCAAGAGACAACATACCTCCATTACTATGGTCTTTTGGAGTAGATATTTTGTAGGATATCCAGCTAGCTAAACTCTGTCCTTCTTTGAAATCTCATACAACTACATAAAATCGTCTTTTTCAGTCATCTATGTGTCTCAATAGTTTAGATAGACACTATTAATGAAAATAGTTCTTACTATAATGTTTTCAACACTACATAACTGCCAACAATAGGTTGGAAACAAGACTTCATAGGATCAATAACTTTGGAAAAATCTGCACTCTCAGCTCAAGAGATGCATAATTAATAGACTGATTTGATGTGTTCAACTACTTATCCATCCTTTGATTCCAACACTGACCAATCTCCAGTCTCAATTTGTGCACCTTATTTGGAAAGGCTATCGATAGTATCATTAAGCTCTATGTAGACATTAGAACACAATATGTAATTAAACTAATTTCATTCGATTTACCTCATGTTTGAGAGAAGTAGCGAAAGTAAAGGTCAACTTTTAATGAATCCTTGTATTCTATTGAGGGATTACCATGACACGTTGATTAAATCCCTCTCTGGAATGGTTGTCCCTTTATTTCCATGTTATGATATGAACCTCTAGTCGCTAATGTTAGCTTAAGATTCTTCAGTTGCCACACCATTGTAGAGTTGAATGATCTAGGAGATACAATCTTAGAGGCACAGATATTGTTCTTGGTAGATTTTTATTGGAATGTTGTGGGGATAGGAGTATATGTGCCTTTTGCATTTACTTGTTGTTCCTATTAATTGGAAAGCAATAATGTGTTGATTGTGACATGGATGCATATGATTTTCTATGATATATATTTTTGTTGGCATGTATAATCGAGTTAAATTTATGGTATTTTTCACTATGTGAATGTGTTTTCCCTTTATTTTTTACAGGTCTCCTGATACTTCCACGGCACGAAACAAGATTCTCTATGCAAGCTCCAAGGATAGGTTCATGAGAGAGCTTGATGGATTCCAGTGTTAATTTCAAGCAACAAATGCCTCTGAGATAGGCATTGATAACACCAGAGACAAAGCACACTAGACTACATTGTTTTGATGTTTGGATTATAGGTTGTGTGGATCTAAATTATCATTTTATGGTTGGATGTCTGATCAATTCTTGATAGCTTCATCGTACTGTGACCATTGATTACAAGTGTTCATGATTTATGTTCGAGATCAACATCATGTAGCATCTCTTCCTATCGTATGCAACTAGATACTAGTAATGAGTTTCCAGTAAGGCAGTGACATAATATTTATGTGAGTATTTGTAATGTTGATTATCCCTTATATTAACTTTTTGGATAGGGGATGGCTTGGGTTTCATTTTGGAAGTATTTGGATGTGGTTGGGAAGCTTCCCAGCTGTCACCTTGCTTCACTGAAACGGTTTAAGGACAACACCTGTCTTGTTAATACTAATGGAAATTAAGTATCCAATGCTATATCAAAACATGTAATCAGAGGTTTAGGTTGAGAGAGTAGCCATAGTGAGCCCTGTTTCTATATGAAATGCTTCTTGGTTTTTTTTAACTTTGGAGTAAGATAGCATAATGAAATAACATGAAAAATGTTGAAATCCTCCAAAGATACCAATGTTTCCATACATGGAAGCTCTTCTAACTCATCGAACCCAGATACATTTAGGAACCAAGCTTTGTACAATGAGCTAACCCTATGGTAGCTCTTCTAACTCGGAGCACCTAGATACATTTAGGAACCAAAGCTTTGTGCAATGAGCTAGGCCTTGTATCTTCTTCAGCTTCAGACATTCAACAACCATCAACTACTCCAAAGAGAACAACGTGTCCATACTTGGTAGCTCTTCCAATTCAATGCACTACCCAACATCTAACCATTGAATCTTTCTCAGCCGCGCCAAACCTTGCATGCTCTTCAACTGATAACATCCATCTACCCACAGCTCCTCCAAAATTACAGCCAATTGCAAAATGTTAAAGAATTTTAACTATAAGAAATATATTTATATAAATCAATCGAGACATTGTGCTCGTATTAACAACCACTTACCACACACGTTTACACATGGATCATTCTACAACGTGCTCCATGAGATTTTATAACAACAATTACTAACTGCGCTTATTCCTCAATGCAATCTTATAAATTCAAACAATTTCTGGGAATTTTTATCTTTGAAATCCTTAAATGAGGATCTCATGGAGCATTCTACAACACGCTCCATGAAATTCTGTAACAACAATTACTATATGCGCTTATTCCTCAATGCAATCTTATAAACTCAAACAATTTCTAGGAAATTTTATCCTTGAAATTATCAAATTAAGTCATTACATTCTAATCCATTAATTTATAAAATCCCTTTAATGATCTTAAAACAAAAATAAATTATCTTGGAGATATTTGACAGTGGATTAATTGTGGCTTTGAATTGCTATATGTTTAGTTTCAATTTCAGAGTATAATTGTGCAAACTGTTTATAATTGTTGTTGCCAATAGAGTTTTCTCTGGCAATTAAAGCTAGAACAACTCATTAACATGGCAGACGCATACACACATCCCAATGGATGGATTCGTGTGGAACAATCCTCGATTTTTATTTTTCCTCTCTATTAGCAATTGTGATAAATTCTTGGAGTGAAAGACAAAGTTGGAATTCAAAGGTTTGATGTACAACATGACGGGTATGGGTGGTGATATGGAATAATTTACTATCGCTTAATAGCTAATATAGGTAAAAATTGACAAGTTCTAACCAAAGTTGGCAAACCCAAGCTATGATTAAATGTAATTTGCCAAATAAAATTAATTTTCTAAACTCTATAGAATATATGTTAGTTCAATGTACTTCTTTTTAGATGCATACGTTATTCCAGTTCAGTTGTAGCAGTTTTTTTTATTCAGTTTATGGGAGCATGTTTCTGCATTCAGTAACATGCATATATTGAGCTTGTATCTACATAGATATGTCTCTGCAATTGGGTTTATGTTAATTCATTTTTTCATTATGAGAGTAATTTCTTGTTTTTTTATAAAATCAAATTATTTATTTCCAAGAACAGACTATGTTAACGCATTTCGTATTGCATTTCTTCTTTTGATGTTTATTGTAATACTGATAGGATTTATTTCTCTGCAAGTATCAAAGAAAAACTGCAATTCTTTCAGGTTAATATGTTAATCTTATTAAAGACCATGATTGTAATAGTCACATTTGAATTGTCTTTTGTCATATGTGTTTGATATGATAACTTTGTGTTTCTTTTGCAGTTGCTCCAATAAACTATGCATATCTATCTGCAAGCCAGATGCAACAATTTCTCAAAGCAGAGAATTCATAAACAACTTTACACTCTGGAAAAGGGAAAGGGTCAATGCCATTTCAGAGAACAAGGATACAATGTTCATGTACCTGAACTCCCTATGATGGCTCGATATGTTTGCAACACCATTTTTTTCTGCTGAGTTCTACATGGGATTATTATTGTTCATTATGTACTTTTATTCATATCAAACATATTTTTCCTTTTTATAGTTGTTAGTGCATCAATTATAACAACACATTAAATTCTTTTCTTGATGAGATTATATTTTTCTATGAGATGCCAAACTATGTGATGTTTGTTGTAAAGCCCATTTGGCATTGCTCTCTTTTTGAAAAGCAACAATACATGTCTAAAATATGCTATGGCATCCCATGCCAAAATGTAATGTGATGTCAATTGGAAAGCTCTACTTGCTATTTTGTAAACTTGTTAAGTTCCGTAAACTTGTTATATATTGTGATTTAGACTATTCTCTATCTTTTTTTATCGTAATATTTATATAGAAATATGGCATCCCTATATAAATAATAAAAGACATTACTTACTCACTCACTAGGAACACTACATTCTTTTAATCATTGCCACATGCAACACAAAAGTTAAAATAATCATATCATTTATAACATTTATATACACTACCTCAATTTAATATTTCATTTTATGCCTTCTTTTACCCTCTAACAACCACGTTAGCGACGTTAGCGACGTATTATTGCACCTTAGTTATAGTTATTATATATATCTTAATTACTACTGTTTTGTTTTGTGATTTGAAATCGGATCTTATAGGTAAATTGAAATCCGGATCTTATTGGTGGATACATTATTACTTCGAACGTGTGATTTGAAATCGGATCTTACAGGTAAATTGAAATCCGGATCTTATTGGTGGATCCATTATTACTTCAAACATGTCATTATTGGAAGCTTCGAGATAGTGGCTCCGCCGTCAACGCAAGAAGATTCCACGAACGAACGCAAGAAACGTCTCCTTTCTCTTTCGATTCTATTCACGAAAGGCACTCGCCAACATTTTAAATTAATAGCACAGCGCGTCAGAGCCCACGTCAGGTGTCGTAAAAATTATCATACTTCAAAGATCTGAGAATTTTATGATTTGCGTGCTCTGCAAGCAATTTTTTCCTATAAAAGGGGCTTTAAGTAGCCTTGTATTGCAGTTTGCAAAGAAGTTGCCTCTAGGGTTTGCTGCAGGTTGGGGTTTTGATTTAAAGATTGTTTTCTCCAGAAAAACTCTGTTAATGGCGATTCCGAAAATGGTAGCAGCGGGGAAAGGCCAGTGGATGGAAATCGTCCCTTCCAGGAAGGAATGCGTGGTGAAACGGCAGTCTTGCGGCAAAAGGCTACTCACGATCGCAGAGGAGCGGAATCTCAGCTATGGCGAGCTCATGGATGGCCTTCAACCTGCTTTTTCTGCGGTCTCTGATAATGGAAGATTTGTGTCGGCTACTGTTAAGGTTTTTTTTATGTACATCCGCGAAAATCTTCTTGGAGCTTTGCAAATTAAGAAGTTGTGTATGGGACTCGATACGTGATTTGGGCGGTCCATCTGTTAAGCTCATATGCTTTTGCTATTACCTGAATTTGTATCATATTTTCTATTCCTAAAATTCATTTGAAGATTTACAGAAACATATTGCCAGATTCGTTCGTTTCGACAATTCTGCAGTGAATATGTTTTGAAATGTAACCCTCCGAGAGATGTCTGTAGTGGAATGAGAAAGTGAGGGAACACTTTTGTATAAACATGAAGCCGACAAGGCGTCCAGTGGTGTTACGTAGGGCATCTTGAACCCTCGATTTTGAGATATTGATAATACATCAATTCTCTTTAGATTTGGATGCTTCCGGGTATTGCCTGTGTGATTTGAGATAATGATAATGAAAATACCTCTCTACTTCTTAGATTTGGGTGTGACAATTTAAGGATCTGATTGAGATATTTGATAATACTTCATTCTTTTGAGATTTGGGTACTTCTGGCGATTGCTTGTGTGGAAAATAATGTTTCATAAAGCTATGGAAAATAATATATTTTTCATTATTCTAGATACAGTGATGAATAAAATGGTAATGGCATTTACTAAACATGAATCTTTATCCTTGAAAGACTAGAACAGTTTCACTGAGGATGCATAAATAGTTGTAGACTCAGTACAGATCCATTAATAAATTTCTAGCGATGAAAAGATTGAATGGAGTTGGGTTATCTTGGTTTTTTTTAATTACATATAATTTTATTAATAAGGAACATGTCTTTTTAATAAATGCCGGGTCAACGTTTTTCTCTTACCCATCTGAAAATCATAAAACAAACATTTACACATCTTAAAATCATAAGATCAAATATAAGTTTTCCAAAACAGTTTACGAACAGTCTTCCTTTTAATGCTAAGTGTTTATATATATATATATATTTTTCAAGGTTATGAAACTTCAAATTTTTTTCTGGGAATGCAAAATGCTACAGGCAACGTCTTTTTTTCAAAATGGTAAATGTTAATATTTTTTTTTTTAATTTAAAAGGTTATCAAAACTTTTTATGGAAATATAAAAAATGCTCAAAAACATAGTAAAAAATTATGGCTTTTCTACTCCAATGTTTCATCTTTATGAAGGATTTAATACACTATTATAGTTATTGAACATATCCTTTTAGTATGTGTGTGCGCACATGGCATCAAAACCTTATGTGCATACATGTGGACAAAGCTCATATCCTTTTAGTATGTGTGTGCGCACATGGCATCAAAACCGTATGTGCATATATGTGGACAAAGCTGATACTCACATGTGGCATCAAATCCATGTGGCATATATGTGGCATCAAATCCATGTGTCTGCATCAAACTAAACATGTGTATGATTTGGGGAGAAAGTTACCTCTCCCATTGTCATCTAGGCTATGAAATGGAACTTCAACAACTTAGTTTCTATCTTAGTGTATATATTGTTGGTTATCCAGGAATTTTGTTGGTTATCTAGGAATTTTACAAATTGTACATTATATAAATTTAAACTCTTAACTAGGTTTTTCCTATGCATTTTTACCTTCAAGTTTGTTATGAAATATTGGACACTATTTCACTTTTTAACCACTCGAATTTATATCAAAATGTGCTAATAAGCTTGAATGTTTTAGGAAAATCTTATCAATAAATGGGAAAAAAATCACTTATGATAAGTATACATACAATAACAAATATGCCTTATCTTCTTCCACATAAATGTTAAATTAATTAACAATTGTAGCTTTAACATATATCAAATCAACAAGACATAAGTATTGGAAATTACAAAATCATAAAGTATTATGCAAATAGATAGTTGAAAATCAAGTATGCAAACACATAAGTATTATACAATTTAAAACTTCATAAATATAGAGAAAGTTGAAGGTCATGCACATATCATAGTTTTATTCCAAGGCTAGTACAACTCTTTAACTCTCAAAAAGCCTATCTAGGGAAAATAATGAAAACACTAGCTTGCACCAAGATGATCCAACAAGCTAACATTACACACAAATGTCCTCCAAGGAAAGACGTATCCTCTTCTCCTTTTCCTCAGCAAGTACTACCTAGAGTTTCATCTCAAAACCTTGATTTCCAAGTCTCCGTGCTCTAAGAAGTTCTAACAAACCCTAGCCACTCCAAGACGAGAAATAAAGTACAAATGAAGAACTAAGAAAAAGAAAGAGAAATTCACTCCTCCTAGTCTCATCTCTAACATGAGATAAGAATGATCATTAGATCATCTACAGTGTCTTCTTCGCAAAAGTAAACCCTGGTATCTCACAAGCGCAAGCTCCCAACAAAGACATAAACTTTCCCTTTCATAACATCTCCTAGGGTTTTGTTGCTGCCGCAACATCCCCAAAAAAATTTAGCAATTTTTAGGCCCCCCCTTTTTTTTTTGGAAGTTTAGTTTTGCTTCTTAGGCCTGTTTTGATCCAGCATTTATGGTTTGTTTTATCATTGGGAAAGTTCAAGAAGTAAGTTTTATTCTAACGCATAAAAGGTCTGTTGGCCGCTGCAATGGGTGCTTGTCGAATTTTGATCCGCTACAACGGTTGCTAATCAATGTTTGATCCGCTACAACGGATGGTTGTTCAAGTTTGAGCCGCTACGCAGGCGTCCCTTTCCTTATACTTTGTCGGAGCAGTTTTTCATCCGCTGCAGCGGAGGTCTGCAGAAATCCACGTTGCAATGACGGGTGGGGTTTTGGTTTGATTAGCTGGGATGGTCCCATTTTGTTTGGCCCTCAACGAAGGAGAGTTATCCACCTTGGAGCCGCCACATCGACTCACCCTTTTTTTCTTTTGCGTTGCGCTTGGTTTTATGGTTCTTCGTCGTTGCGACGGATGGGGTCATGACTTGAACGCCAAGGCTTCCTGCATTTTTTATTTATCCCGCTTCGTTGGGTGGTGTTGTGGTTTCATTGTCGTAATGGCGGAGTTGTTCTATCGCCATCACCCAATCCTCACTAGCCCGTTACGGCGGAGAAGGTTCTAACCTTACAGCCGCTACGACGACTGTTGCCCTTATTTCTTTCTAACGTCGTTCTGACCGCTGAGCCGCAAAAGGAATGCGAGCCTGTTGTTGATTTTAAACCGCTGGTTGTGGGTGAGTTGGGGTTTGTCGAGCCACCGATGTCGAGGTTGTCTCCATTTTGACTTATCAATAACCGCCTGATACGATATGTTAAGCGCCAACAACGTTTGAGTCTTGCACGTGCGGGTGTAAATGCTCTCACCTACTGTCTTAATTAATTATTTAACCCATGAAATGTCTATTTATATGCCATTGGAAGAATTTTTTACCACTATTTGTTTTATGGTAAGATTTTGTGAGTTATCCCGTTCAAGATTTCGCGCGATTGGTGGAAATCACCTGTGGAGCTCACATGGTGCATCCTCACCAAGCATCTCCGACTGTGTGTCCAGTCTGTCATCTGCGAGGTAGGTTTTCCAGTCACCCTGCATTGGTTTGGTAATTTAACTTGTATTTTTCGAGCTATCAGTTGTTGGATTGGTAAGAAAGGGTGGGTAGGTTTTCGTTTTAGGTTAAAAGAGGCTTTTCCCTTGCATTTTTAGGTTTCGTCGTTGCCTTTTAGGTTTTAAACTCACCCTAGCCACATTATCTGCTCTTAGAACCTCACCAGTCTGCTCAAAGGTGTTTTTATCTTTAGACCAGTTAGATCATGATGAGTCTCCAGAAGCCCGAGGTTTTCATCGGCATGGAGCTCACCTGGTTCTCGTCATTGGGCGTATATAGAAGCTACCTCTTCTCCTCTCTAGAAAATTTTTAAGGTTTTGGGTATGGTATAGTATTTCCCCAATGCGGGATGTGAGCTTGGTGTTTTGGGCCTAGGGAAGCGCCTCTTGTGAACTGTAAGTCGTGAAGTTGTGGAGGGTTTTCCCATGCTTGGGGTTATTCCTCATTTTATTTGCAAAGCTAAGAGTTTCCTAGTCAGGCTCGTCGTGTCTAGAGGTATCTATTACCAAAGTTTTCCCTCGCTGCACCAAGTTTGTGTTCCCTGTCCCGATGGATGATAATGGTGGGGTAAGGCAGGTTGCTAGTTATGTTTCAGAAGAAGTGTGCCTAGCATTTCATGATATGCATAGTTTTGTTAAAAACTTTGAAATGTTGAAACAAATTTTATGTTATTTGCAGTCACAGCTCATGCCGGAAAACATGACAAAGAAAGGGAAGAAAAAGGCAAAGATCATAGATTATGACTTAGATACAGAAGGCTCCCACACACAAAGGGTGGAATTGATCTATGAAGATACCAAGTCAGTAATAGGAGCAGAACCTGAATTTAAATGGGGCCAAATCTACCACATGCTTATAGAAAAAAGGGTTCTAGAGACAGAGTTGGAAGACCTAGCCCTGTCCGACAATATACTAAGGTTTGGAATCACCAAAGTGGCTACTAGGCCAGAACTGTTTCCTTGTGCAGAGGTCGTCGGATGGATTCTGCCCTGAGTGGATCCAGTAGGAAAAATATTGAACAATGTGGAGGAAAAATGAATTGCATCCTTCACACCAGGGTTTATTGAAAAAGCTTACAACCTACCTACCTCAGAGATTAGTATGACAACCAAATGGGTAAAAATTTTAAAATTTGATTACATTGGTACAACTAGGATGATGGTAGCAGAGGGGAAGACATTCAGAAAAAAGCAGTATGGGGAGTACGAGATTGTTAATTTGCGTACCCCGTATAGAATGGTAGTGTTGATGCTGAATAGGATTTTTCGACAGGGATGATGGTAGAACCTACAAGTTTGGATGGATCCCACTGATCTACTATGTGGCCATGAAAGGAACGATTTTCAACTGGGCTGATATAGTGGCCAATAGCCTATCCACTACCATTACTGCAGCCCAAGAAGGATTACACCAATATAAATCAGAATTTTACATGGGATCCTTTTTGATAGATTGCATACTTTGCCTCCACCCATTTGAAAGGATAAAATGCACATGGAAGGGAGGGAAAGCCCCTATCTATACAGCTTATCAGATACTCTGGGGACACAAGTTCCACAATCACTATGACTTGATCTGTGAAGAGTTCCTGATACCTTTATACCAACTAATTTTCTTAGAAAAGTACAAGTGCTTATCTGGGGGAGCCCGGGAGTCGACCAAGGAATTCAGAGATTACTTCTTCTCTGAAGAAGGCATGTACCTTAAGATGTATGGGGGCTCTAAAGCACCTTCATTGCTGCCCAGATATGCTACAGACTATAGAGTTCATAAGGAATCTATAAGACAACTTTTCTTGGATGGCTATGGAAGCCACTTATTTGATCTTAAGAAAGTTGTGTTCCCACCATTGTCGTTTTATGTAGGGAGTTATAAGTTCACTGGAGTCAAGAATTCTCGATAATTTGTTAAAGAACTGGAAAGATTTCATTTTGGAAAAAAAAGCTTTAACAGGAATGACTCACAAGGCAAAGTTGCAGCCCATCGAGCACTCCTTAAGGTAAATTTTGAATACACTGACCATGTGGAAAAAGAGAAAGAGGTATACAGAAATTTATGTAGCATTACAATTTTAAATAAACCACTAAGAAGGAAAATCATGACAGTTTGAGTGAAAAACAGTAGCAACAGTCTCCCAAAATCAAAGGGTCAAGAAGAAGAAGCTGCGAGGAAAAAAAAAAGAAAAAGGGGGAGGAGGCTATCCTGGAAAATATTACTGAGTTAGAAAAAGAAATAGATCAGGAAACTCAAAATCCGGGGCAGGAAATACAAGATCAAGAAAGGGACACAGAAGAGTAAAGAAAGAAAGATCAAGAGGATTTGGATGGTGAAAATCAGTGACAGATTTTTTCTCGGGACAATCCGGAGAATATCCCATCCACTTCCAGCAATATACTCACTGAAGGGCATCTCCTGATAGTTGAACTTGGATTGGTGCCATATACCCCATCTAAACAACATGAAGTTGCATGCTTGGAAGATGTGTATTTCGATCCCAAAAGGAAAGCCATAGTATGGAAAACTGAAAAAGACTTTAAAGATGGGAACTCAGCCTAGGATCACCACAGTGACCGAGAAGACAATCGTGAGAAATGTAGAAGAGGATCCCAAGAAAATGGTCTCCATGGGTGTTGCTACTACCACTGCAATTGCTCATAATATTAGCAAGCTTACTGAAACCATTGATTAGTATAAAGGAAAGATGGTAGAGATGAAAGAAGTTCTGAGAAAGGAGGAAAAAGTAGGCTGAGAGTCTAAAAGAAAATACAAGGCCACCCTTTCAGAGTATGAAAAGATTCAACAAGATTACCAAATCCTGGGGGAAGAAAGGGATAATTTAAAATATTCAAACATTATTATTGACAGGGAAAAGAAAAAGTTAGAGAGCAAGGTAGGAGAATTGGAATTTCAGTAATCAGCAAGAAGAGGAGCACAGAGTTCAAATCTCAGAACTTGAAGCACAAAAGATCAGTTCCTTGGAAGTTCTTTTAAAGACAATCGATGAAAGGAAAACATGCATAGCACCTCTAAGAGAGCATGCTCTCTTACTTAAAATGAAGATCTATCAAGTGCAGGTCAAGTTGGTGGAAGAAACTGTTCGAGTCAAGTAAGTTGAAAATCGACTGCAAGAACTCTCAACAGTGGCTACCACATTCAAGGAAAAAACCTAGGACATTGCTGAGATCCTACAAGGCCAGCTAACATGGTTAGAAACAAATACAGAGCACCCAAAAAACATGCTTGAAAAATGTCCAAAACAATTGCAAATCGAATGTGATATTGTAAATTTCAGCAGTAGAGATGCTGAGGGGTTGATAGAGGCAGTGGAAAAGACAACATACAAATGTGTAGAATTATTTAGGAAGATGTTGATAACTCACAACAAATGTTTGAATCCTTCAGCGCAAAGGCTACGAGAATTTCCAGAGCATGCAGAGCACTTAAAACAGCTGAATGATAAGCTATAGGAGGATGAGTTAAATATTCAGCTGGTTAAAGGTTTAGATACAAAGGTGGTAAAGATTCGAGTGGCCCAAGCAGCGGTTAGTAACTGTCTACTAGAAGATCGGCTGAGAGTGAATCCTGTAAGAATAACAGACATAAAGGGCCAGCTGGCCAAACATGATGTCACAGCCAGATTTTTAGAACCCACAGAGTTTGAGACAATTGCCTCAGAGGCTTCAGCCTGGAAACAAATCGTAGATAGTTTGACTAGTTCCACTTAAGTAGTTTGTCTTATTCACACATGGACATATTTATAATATTTTGTATTTAATTTTTGAGCACTAAAGACAATGTTTATGTAACTGAAAGTTAAGGAAGCCCAAAGGGCAGGGAGACCAAAGGACATTTTGTAATGTATAAATATATATAGATCAAATGAGAAAAGGACTTTTCACTAGCATAGTTGTTGAAGCTTGTTGTAAGAACTATTTCCTTTTATAATAAAGAAGATGGAATTTTGCTGGAGAGAGTATTGCATAAGCCTCGAAGCATGTTGTGTAAATATGAATGAAGAACTATTTCTTTTTTAGCGCGATATACAATCTGTGAGATCGTTCCTAACCTTCTAAACTATTTCTGTGTTATGATTGATTTTATGTTATGTGATGAATCTTATGCAATAATGAATGATTAATGTTTTAACATCACTGGGCTATCTCTGTGTTAACTTTCTGATGTATGTATGTATCCTGGATTTATCAGTTATATGTAGAGTTATTTATGCAAACAATACAATACATCATTCATCTAATTTTATCTCAATCTTGCTCCATGGGGATAGGCTAGAATAGATTTAGATTAGTTGTTATGTTTCTATTACATGCACTTAACCTATGCACTTGCATTTCATACATAAAAGACAAAATATATAAATGGTGGATTGGGCCGCAACCAGTAAAAGAGATTTAAGAATACATTTTAACTCTACGGTAGCCGGACCACAAACCGGACGGATTCCCAATACCAACGATAAACGATCTATTTGGGAATGGTTATTGGGGAGAATCCCTATTGTCGCTACCTGGGATTTTTCTAGGTATCAATAGTTTTTGGTGCTAGAAGGAGGGCCACCAGTGCATGGCTGGTCAAGGAAATATGTTTTCTCGAGAATTTTCCACTGGTGACAGTTCTGAAACTAGTTTTCCCAAGGACTCCAGTTGTCATGTCCCCAACCCTTCGACCGATGAAGAGGACGTGACTCACATACTGATTGACCCGGGCAATTTAGCCCCATGAAGATAATATAAAATGTATGAAAATGCATACTAATAGAAACACATTAACATACACAAATGCAACATCCTCATAATCCCTATGTAGATGTCTAATTTCTTAAACATATAGTGGAAGAAAATACATGTCATCATACGTTCACAACATATAGCATTCATCATGTTCATTCATAAAATAATACAGTTGCAAGGATTTAAGTACAATAATACTTATCTTCAGGAAAGCTTGTCCCGCAACCAGCTACATCGCTGCAATGTTCCACCCAACCATAGGCCAGTGCGCTCATAAATCCCTCAACAACACTTCCACCCTCGAGCTGGGCATGACTCCACACGGAGTAAGGGAAACTAGCAGGATCACACGTAGTGAAGTGTACACAACTCATCCAAGCCAACATGGTTGGGTTTATCAGGCCAAGGGTCCACAATAATACCTAGCCAAGCCAACAGAGTTGGGTTTATCAGCCTATCAAGAGTTGGAAACCCTGGATGCTAAGCTAGTGGGCTCACTAAAGAGCTAAGGACACCTGCACCGGAGCTATCCTGACTTCTAAGACATCCACACGTACCCAACATAAGGAATCATCCCCTTCTCTATTGCACAGTCCCTCGAGCCATGACTTCCCTTCTAGTGCTATTCAAGGGGTGTAGAGAAGAAAGAAAACCCTCTAGATCTGTCTATGAGGCTCTTGCACACACTAGGTTTATCAAGCACACTCAGGCTCCATTTCCACTCCCAAACAGTCCAAATACCAAAAACCACAGAATACACAACAATTCATAGATCTGGAATTTGAAGGAGAACACCACTGAGCAAAACCAAAATGACAATTGGGTGATACACAACTTAGAATGAGCAACTCGACTCCATAGTTGTTTATGGCCCTAGACTTAGCAACTCGACTCCAGATTCATTTATGGGCCTATCGTGGCCAAAACGACTCAACAACCACCCAGAAATGTGGGGAAAACAACAACGATCTCTCAGCTATGTGAGGATAGAAGAATACAGCCTGTGTGAAGGGATTTACATACCCAGACCCAAAATCGTGAAGGGTTCCAACATACACAGACCCAAAATGTCCAGGGATTCAGACACAGAATGAATCCAAAGGAAAACATAACATGGTTATCTGCATGAGGAAGAATGAATACACTGAGTGAGGAGAATGACCGTCTGCCTGAAGGTGGAATCGTGGAATGGCTTCCCTGATCTCGTGAGGGAAACAAGAATTCCCTTGCCCCTGGGCTTGCATGTGGGAAAGGAGTGAAAATCCTTCCAACTTTCATGGCTACCCATGCATATGTTCCCCCAAGGGCAATAACTACCCAACCAACTCCTATATAATTAAATTGGTTGGTTGAATGAGATAAGGGAAAAAGGGTGAGTAAGTCAAAAAGGATGGTTAACATCTAGATGGGTTCATCACTTGACACTTGGCTGTTCCCCAATGGCTCCCAAGGGTTAGACATCCCCCCCTTTATCCTTTGGAAATCATGCCCCTCTTCATTATTGTTACATCGACATAGTTGGCTGTAGCTTTTTAATTAATTTTGCATATGTACATGGTATCCAACATTATAACGTGCCTGATTAGCACAAAATACCATCGACGTTACTGAAACAGAATACGACAATTAATGGTGGGGCGTTTTCCTATAGCTCCACACCATGATCCATTACAATATATACATCATATACATTTAATGAAAACATGATTAAAATCAGGGTGTTGCACTAGTCCTGAAAGAAAATCTAATCCTGAGTTAGAAGTTCCAGAGTACCTTTATCCTGTCTCTCTCGAAGTAGTTAACGATTTAAGAAGAATCACAAGGTTGTATGCAAAGAAGCTTGGAGGATTTATGAATATCCCTGACTTACCTAGAAGACAAGCTCACAGAAGAGAGTTCCCTTACATAGAATATTCAGTGTTAGTGGGAGATTTTGAAGAGTTGGTAGATTTAAACTTGCAAGAAATTGTTCAACCTCTTGACCAGTTGGGACCTGATTCTTGTTCTTGTTCACCTTTTCGAACCCCTATTCATTCTCCACCTTAGTATCCGGCTTGAATCATGGTTGGAAATGTGAATACAAATAAACCTATGAATCCAAATGCTAATCAGCCACCACCACCACCATCTTGGAGGGCCGGAACCCGTCTTAACCTGGCTGCTCCATTGCACAATTTACTTGCCCATCCTGAGAAGTCATTACCTAAGTTTGATCTGACAGAAGGCATTGACGTGGATGATCATTTAATTTTTTTTTTCTTATCCCTTGAAGTCTTATCAGTAGCAGAACACGAAGATGTAGTATGCAGACTGTTTCCACATACCCTTAAGGGAAAAGCAACATCATGGTTTTTTGGCTTGCAGGTGAATTCAATCACAAACTGGAATACATTTGAAATACTGTTTAAGAGCAAGTTTGGATGCTGAAGAACCACAACTACTCTGATGAAAGAATTAATGGCTCTAAAGATGGAGAAAAAAGAGAAAGTGCTTGATTTTAATCATAGGTTTTCTCACCATTTGAATAATTTCAGTGATTCCATAATGCCTACTGAAGAGATATTAATAGAATATTATTCTTTAGCACTTTTGCCAGACATAGCAATGTTCGTGAAGCGGTCAGTAAAACCTTCATTGTTAGAACCTATGAAGAAGCTAAGAAGGTGGAAGAAAAACTCGAGAGTATAAATAAACAGTCTGCAGATTTAGATACAAAAACTTTTAATAAGAATAATTTGTTGCTGACTAAACCCAAAGAGGAATGTTCAAAAGAATTAGAAAATGTGGTTAAAATGGTACAAAATCTCTTGAACAATATTGTTGACTTAGAGAAATATAAAGAAGCAAGTTCTTCTAGAAATCCATTTAGACAATGTTTCAAGAAGAAAGAGGAAGATAGTCCATCCCAACCTCCCACCAACAACTCTTCTGTGCTTAATCTCACTGAAGTTGGCATGGATAATTTTTGTACTTTTCACCAACAACCCCACTCTAAGAAAATCTACCCTCAATGGATTAATTCAATGAACCTAGTCGTGAATCAACTATTAGATGTTCAACTAACAGAACCTGAAGTTAAGGAAGAAAAGGAAATTGAAACAAAAACAACTTTAGAAGAAACTACTATGGTTTTGTGGGACTCTATGACCACACTAGGGTTAGAAGAAGAAGAACCCACTAAAGAAATACAACTTTCGGTAGTAAACATCACTACAAGAATTCAGGGACCAATAATATATGAGAGTTTATTTTCGAAGATTAAGAAGTTCCAAGAAAGTATAAAAAAGCCTGCTAATAAGACTAAAAAACCACCTATACCTAAAAAGGTCATAGGAAAGCAGAAAGCTCCAACAATAAGTAAATTAGCAAAGGTTGTGGAGAATAAGTCAAACAATAACAAGAAAAGTCCAGTGGAACCAGAAATGGGATATGATATAATAGAAGATATTAAGAAAACCAAGGCAAATATTTCATTATTTAAGATGTGTAATTTACCACAACAAAAGAAGAAACTTTTGGAAGCCTTGGATCCTCAACCTAGTAAAACTCCAGACAATGTCCCATTATATAAATAGATAAATGAAGCTAGTATTGGAGGAAAGTCTAAGTCTCGAACTAAGCCATTCCTTCCGACCTTTGAAATTTTTAATATGAATGTACACAATTGTCTGGTAGATTCTAGAGCATCTTTGAATGTCATGCCCTTGTCAGTTTGTAAAAAGATAAATGGGCAACCTACTCCCTCTGTTAGTCAAATCATTCATTTGGATAAGACGACATTCAAGGTGGTCGGTGAGATGAAGAATGTACTAATTCGACTAGTAGCCGACGAAAGGGTTTGTCAGTACATAGATATTATGGTAGTGGACATTACGGAAGCCTATGGTTTGATACTGAGTAGGGATTGGTCTGAAAAGATTAATGGGTATTTTGCAACAGATTGGTCACACTTGTGGTTACCTTACAAAGGTTGTCATAATCAGATTAAAGTACTAAGAGAACCACATATGAAATATATTGTGACACAGCTTGAAGGGAAAAATGAACCTGTGAATTTCTCACATTTAGTTTTGGGAAATTGTTTTTTAGAACTTGAACCAGGAAATTATCAACCAAAAGAGGCCCATAGTGAGTCAGATGAACAATCCGATCTCCTTCAGTTTTCACGGACTGACAATATTGATTGTAATATAGTTAATTTAGTTTCTGTTTCAGAAAATAGAACTAGTGCTTTAGAAGTAGAAAATCAGTTTTGGTTATTATATTTTGATGGTTCGAAAACTTAAGAAGGATTATAATTTGAATGCACTAATAATATGACTGAATATGATGCACTGATTCAAGGATTAAAAAAGGCAATTGAGTTTAAAGTTAGGAATTTAAAAGTATTTGGAGACTCTAAAATAATTGTAAAGCAGGTCCACAATACAATACATTGTTTATCTCCTCATTTAAAAGGGTATCAAAATGAAGTTTGGGGACTCATAACAAATTTTGATGCTTTTGATATTAATTCTATTCCTAGACTAAAAAATGTAGCAACTAATTTATTAGCTACCTTTGCTGCAAGATTGGTGCCTATGAATAACAAATGTTCAATTGAATTGATTTTTAGGTCATCGATACCTGATAATGTCACCAATTTGAGAGTATTTGATGATGATCAACAGATTTTGAAATTCTTAACCAGTGAGGAAACTTTTAAAGATGCAGTTATTGATGATGAGGAACACCAAGCGAATCTTCAGAATGGTAATTTCATACCAAAAGGGGTAAGGACATTAGAGGGAATGTTTGATCTAAATAACAAATTCCAAAGGCTAGTGAATGTCAAAACATACAGCTCATCAATGCAATATGAGCTGATCAATCCGGGAATAGAAGTTGAACCCAAGTATGTTAACTTGGGGGAATGTTGTTCTCCAGGTGAAAGAAGTAAGTTCATCAATCTATTTCAGCAGTATAAAGATGTATTTGCTTGGACTTATGATAATCTGAAGACGTATGACACTCACATAATCCAACACATTATTCCTATTAAAGCGAGTGTAAAACCATTCCGGCAGAAGCTTCGGAAGATGCCTCCTAAGCTAGAACCACTGATTCAAAGTGAAGGGAAGAAAATACTTGATGCTAAGATTATTTTCAAGGTAAGACACTTGGAATGGGTAGCGAACTTGGTACCAGTGAGGAAAAAGTCTGGAGAAATAAGACTACATGTGGATTTTATAAATTTGAATTGTGCTTCAGACAAAGACAATTATCCAGTCCCTCCAATGGAGCAGATTTTGCAGATGGTGTCAGTCTCTGAGTTATTCTCCTTGTTGGATGGGTTTTCAAACTCCAATTAGGTACTGGTAGAAGAACAAGATAGGATGAAAACTACGTTTCGTACAAAGTGGGGAACCTTTTACTATAGGAGAATTCCCTTTGGATTAATTAATGCTGGAGCCACTTTCTAAAGGGCCATGGACATAGCTTTCCAGGGACTTAAAGGCCGCATTGTGGTGGTCTACTTGGAGGATGTAACTGTATTTTCAAAGAAAAGAGAAGAACACCTGTATCATTTAAAACAAATTTTTGGGCGTTGTCAAAAATACGGTATCTCATTGAATACCAAGAAATGTGTTTTCACAGTGCTGAAAGGAAAGCTATTAGGTCATGTAATTTATAAAAGGGGAATCTCCATAGACCCAGAAAGAATTGAAGCTATAACATAGATACCCTTGCCCCACAATAAGAATGGCATGCAATCGTTCATTGGGACCATTAATTTTTTGTGAAGGTTTGTGCATGATTTTGCACAAATAGTCAAACCTTTGCAGCAGATGGTTAAGCAAAGTGTGTAGTTTAAATGGATTGACATAGAGAAGGATGCATTTACTAAGATCAAAATAGAAATATCACATGCACTTTCACTTAGAAGTATCGATTTTGATAAAGATTTCATATTGTACACTTTTGCTTCTTATAATTCGCTCGTAGCAGTGCTAAATCAAAAGGAAGAAGGGGGAGACAAATTCCCTATTTCATTTATGAGCACTGGTTTGCAAGGTGCTGAAATGAAATACCCCACCATTGATAAGAAAGCATACACAATATTTAAAGCGGTAAAGCAATTCATGCCATATATACTTAAAAGTTAGGAATCAGACTAAAGTGGTCGTTCCTCACCCAACGGTCTGAAGCCTCTTTGTGCAAAAGAGAGTTTGGCGAGAGAAGAGGAAATTAGGTTACGGTTCTACAAGAATTCAATTTAGAGTTTAAGCCAACAACCATTATTAAAGGACAAGGAATTTGCAAGCTAATGGCTAAAAGTCAAAATGGTGAGGAAAGTGATTGGGAAAATGAGGCCGATGTTCATATGATCGACATGTGTCCCATTTTTACAGCTCCAGATTCATGGTAAAGAGACTTGATACATTATCTCCAACAAGGTTATTTGCTGGAACATTGGAGTTCAAAGCAAAGAAGAGAACTACGGTTGAAATCAGCATCCTATCAAGTAATGGATGGAGTTCTTTTTAGAAAGAACTACGATGGAATTTTTTTGATATGTTTAGAACATGAAGATGTGGCTAAAGTGGTTAAAGAGTTGCATGATGGTATGGAGGGAGGGAATTATTCAGGAAATACCATTTCCCACAAGATCTTAAGGGCAAGATAGTATTGGCCAACCTTGTTCAAATATGCACATGGATATGTAAGGAAATGTGATACATGCAAATGCGATACATGCCAGTGAAGTGGAGGAAGACTTTTTAAAGTGGCTGGGCAATTACAACCAGTCATGGTTTCGGAACCATTTGAACAGTGGGGAATTGATATTATTGGAGAGATTAATTCTAATTCTTCAATGCATCACAAATACATCCTTACAGCTACTGATTACTTCACTAGATGGGTGGAATCCATTCTACCACGGAGAGTAAATGAAGATGCAGTCATTGATTTGCAAGAACATATTATGACCAAGTTTGGGGTTCCAATTTCCCTAGTTTTTGACAATGCATCTTACTTTTCATCAATTAAACTTACAGAATTCGCCAATGATAAGGGAATGAAGTTACATTACTCTACTAATTATTATCCACAAGGTAATGGATTAGCAGAATCTACCAACAAAAATATCATTAGAATTTTGAAGAAAATCATGATAGAAAACCAAAGAGGTTGGCATATAGCTCTCCCAAATGCACTCTAGGCTGATAGAGTCACACCAAAGAATTCCTTAGGTGTATCACCTTACACTCTAGTTTATGGAAAAGAATCCATTTTGCCACCAAATATTTTACCCCTAGCCTCCCAATTAGCCCAAGCTTCAAGAGGATCTAGTAGTGAATTTTTACAAGTCAGAATCAATACCTTGCTTAAGTTAGAAGAGTCTAGGATCAAATCTAAAGAAAAATTTAAACACCAGCAGGAGATTGTAAAGAGATGGTTTGACAGGCGTAAGTCTGGAGATAAGATTTTCGAAGTGGGAGATTTAGTCCTCAAATGGGATCACCGACATGATGAAAAGGGTAAGCACACTAAGTTTCAACATCTCTGGGTCGACCCATTTCTGATTGCTACAAAGTTAATTTCCTCAACGTATAAACTTCAGGATTTGCAGGGGTGGGAAGAGAATCTGCTAGTAAATGGTTTGGTTCTCAAACCTTATTTTACTTGATGTTTTTGATTTTATTTTCTGTACATAAATAAACTTTTTGTTTTTACTGCATTTGCTCCGTAGTTAGTCTTGCTTTATTTATGATTATTTTTTGTTTACCTCATTTCATTTTTTGAATAAACCAGCACAACCTTTGGTGTCGAAGAATATTGGAACTTTGGGAAAACTACAAATATTTTAACTGAAAAGATACTTATTGTAGATACATGTATTATGATAAATATCCTTTAAGTTGATATACTATTTGAAGGGAGGTCGTGAACACATTGAAGTCCTATTTAATCCTGTTAAATAACCAAGGTAAGAAAAGTCTAGAATACTATTTTGGGGCTCCATCCACTCCACATTAAAATCTGTCCTAGGGATCTAACAACAATGGACCCATGGAAAGGAAGCAGGATGGACAGATGTATGGTATTTAAAATGATCCCATGCCACAAATAAAATCCAAAAGGATTAAAAGAGTAAAAAAAACCCAGAAGGAAATCAGATATCAAAAGACATACTGATTAAAATTAGTAAATGAATAGGATTGCTTAGAGGTTCCTCTCCGTATGTGAGTTGAGAACAATATATCTCTCACACAAAAGGACACTATGGATGGAGGGACCTAAATCAAGTTTCAAAAGAAGAAGTAATCCGGGAAGACTCGAAAGGACAAAAGTCCAAACGAATCAAAAGAATGCAAAATGCATGGGAATGAGGAACAAACAAATATGTATGTCCATACTCTGTTACGATCTTGTGGTGTCTGAGCTATAAGCAACTGAATGCAGAAGTAAATGAACCCCATATTTTTTTGGCCTCAACATAATTATCGAAACTTTGAGAACCCAGTTACCTTGCCCTAGTGGACTGTAATCAATGATAAAGTTCTAAAAAATCCCTAGAAATGTTTGCACATCTTAAATAAATCTTAAAAAGTTTGGAATGAAGTGATTGAACAGAATACCATAAAGTAGTTTTTTTTATCTTAAAAGTCAGTTTTTCAGAGACCTTTGTTCGCCAACTAGTCGCCAATTGTTGCTGCCGCAACCACATCCCCAAAAAAATTTAGCATTTTTTAGGGCCCCCCCTTTTTTTTTGGAAGTTTAGTTTTTCTTCTTAGGCATGTTTTGATCCAGCATTTATGGTTTGTTTTATCATTGGGAAAGTTCAAGAAGTAAGTTTTATTCTAAGGTAGAAAAGGTCTGTTGGCCGCTGCAGCAGGTGCTTATCTAAGTTTGATCTGCTACAGTGGTTGCTAATCAACGTTTGATTCGCTACAATGGATGGTTGTTCAAGTTTGAGACACTACGCGGGCATCCATTTTCTTATACTTTGTCGGAGCAGTTTTTCGTCTGCTGTAGTGGAGGTTTGCAGAAATCCACGCCGCAATGATGGGTGGGGTTTTGGTTTGATTTGCAGGGATGGTCCCGTATTGTTTGTCCCGCAACAACAGAGAATTATCCACCTTGGAGCCACTACAATGGCTCGCCCTTTTTTTCTTTTGTGTTGCGCTTGGTTTTGTGGTTCTTTGCTGCTGCGACGGATGGAGTCACGACTTGAACGTTGAGGCTTCCTACCATTTTTATTTATCTACTTTGTTGGGCGGTGTTGTGGTTTCATTTCCGCAATGGTGGAGGTGTTCTCTCGCCATCACTCGATCCTCACTAGCCTTCTACGGCGGAGAAGTTTCTAACCTTGTAGCTTCTATGGTAGCTGTTGCCCTTATTTCTTCCTGACATCATTCTGATCGTTGAGCCACAAAATGAATGTAGGCATGTTGTTGATTTTAAACTACTGGTTGCGGCTAAGTTGGTGTTTGTCGAGTCACTAGTGTTGGGGCTGTCCTCATTTTGACTTATTAGTAACCACCTGATATGATATGTTCGGCGCCAACAACGTTTGAGTCTTACACGTGCAGGTGTAAATTCTCTCACCTACCATCTTAATTGATTTTTCAACCCATGGAATGTCTATTTATATGCCATTGGAAGCGGTTTTTACCACTGTTTGTTTTATGGTAAGCTTTTGTGAGTTATCCCGTTCAAGATTTCACGCGATCGGTGGAAATCACCTGTGGAGCTCATGTGGCGCATCCTCACTGAGCATATCCAACTGTGTGTCCGGTCTGTCATCTGCCAGGTAGGTTTTCCACTCACCCAGTGTTGGTTTGGCAATTTAATTTGTATTTTTCAAGATGTCAGTTGTCAGATTGGTAAGAAAGGGTGGGTAGGTTTTTCCTTTTAGGTTAAAAGAGGCTTTTCCCTTGCATTTTTAGGTTTCGTCATTTCCATTTAGGTTTTAAAATCACCCTGGCCGCATTATCTGCTCTAATAAACTCAACAGTCTGCTTAGAGGCATTTTTACCTTAAGACCAGTTAGATCATGATGAGTCTCCAGAAGCCCGAGCTTTTGCTGGTATGGAGCTCACCTAGTTCTCACTGTTGGCATAAATAGAAGCTGCATCTTCTTCATCTCTAGCAAACCTTTTATATTTTGGTTATGGTATAGTATTTCCCCACTACGGGACGTGAGGTTGGTGTTTTGGGCCTGGGGCAGCGCTGCCGACAAACTGTAAGCTGTGAAGTTGTGGAGGGTTTTCCCATGCCTAGGGTTATTCCTCATTTTATTTGCAAAGCTAAGAGTGTCCTAGTCAAGCTCGTCGTGTATAGAGGTCTCTATTACCAAATTTTTCCCTGCCTGCACTAAGTTTGTGTTCCCTATCCCGATGGATGAGAATGGTGTGGTAAGGTAGGTTGCTCGTTATGTTTTAGAAGTAGTGTGCCTAGAATTTCATGATATGCATAGTTTTGTTAATAAATGTGAAATGATCAGGAAACTCAAAATCCGTGGCAGGAGATACAAGATCAATAAAAGGACATAGAAGAGAAAAGAAAGAAAGATCAAGAGGATCTGGATGGTGAAAATCAGGGACATAGTCCTTCTTGGGACAATCTAGAGAATATCCCATCCACTTCCAGTAATATACTCACCAAAGGGAATCTCCGGGAAGTTGAACTTGGATTGGTGCCATATACCCTATCTAAAAAACTTGAAGTTGCATGCTTGGAAGATGTGTATTTCGATCCCAAAAGGAAAGCCATAGTATGAAAAACTGAAAATACTTTAAATATGGGAACTCAGCCTGGGATCACCACAGTGACCGAGAAGACGGTCACGAGAAATATAGAAGAGGATCCCAAGCAAATGGCCTCCATGGGTGTTGCAACTGCCACTAAAAATGCTCATAATATTAGCAGAATTACTGCAACCATTGATCAGTATAAAGGAAATATGGTAGAGATGAAAGAAGTTTTGAGAAAGGAGGAAAAATTAGGCCGAGAGTCTAAAAGAAAATACGAGGCCACCCTTTCAGAGTATGAAAAGCTTCAACAATATTACCAAATCCTGGGGGAAGAAAGGGATAATTTGAAATAGTCAAACATGATTATCGACAGGGAAAAGCAGAAGTTAGAGAGGAAGGTAGCGTAAATGGAATTTCAGAAATCAGCAGCTGATCAGCATGCAGAAGAGCACAAAGTTTGAATCTCAGATCTTGAAGCACATAAGAGTTCCTTGGAGGTTATTTTAAAGGAAGCCAATGAAAGGAAAACATACATAGCACCTCTAAGAGAGCATGCTCTCTTACTTAGAAGTAAAATCTATCAAGTGCAGGTCAAGATGGTAGAAGAAGCTGTTCAAGTCAAGCAAGCTAAAGACCGACTGCAAGAAATCTTAACATTGGCTACCACATTCAAGGAAAAAACCTAGGACATTGCTGAGATCCTACAAGGCTAGCTAACATGGTTAGAAACAAATATAGAGCACCCAAATAACATGCCTGAAAAATGTGTCAAACAATTGCAGATCAAATGTAATATTGTAAATTTCAGTAGTAGATATGTTGATAGATGCTGTGGAAAAGACAACAAACAAATGTGCAGAATTATTTAGGAAGATACTGATAACTCACAACAAATTTTTGACTCCTTCATCACAAAGGGTAGAATAATTTCCATAGCATGCAGAGCACTTAAAACAATTGAATGATAATCTACAAGAGGATGAGTTAAATATTCAGCTGGTTACAGGTTCAGATACAAAGGTGGTAAAGAGTCTAGTGGCCCAAGCAGCGGTTCGTAACTGTCTACTAGAATATATGTTGAGAGTGACTCCTGCAAGAATAGCAGACATAAAGGGCCAGCTGGCCAAACATGAGGTCAAAGTCATATTTTTAGAATCCACAGAGTTTGAGACAATTGCCTCAGATGCTTCAGCCTGGAAAAAATTTGTAGATAGTTTGACTAGTTCCACTTAAGTAGTTTGTCTTATTCACACATGGACATATTTGTAATATTTTGTATTTACCTTTTGAGCACTAAAGACAAACTTTCTGTAACTGAAAGCTAAGGAATCCCAAAGGGCAGCGAAACCAAAGATCATTTTGGAATGTATAAATATAGAAAGATCGAATTAGAAAAGGACTTTTCACTAGCAAAGTTACTGAATCTTGTTGTAAGAAGAACTATTTCCTTTTATAATAAAGAAGATGGAATTTTGCTGGAGAGAGTATTGCATAAGGCTCAAATCATGTTGTGTAAAGATGAATGAAGAACTATGTCCTTTTTAGCGTGATATACAATCTATGAGATTGTTCCTAACCTTCTGAACTATTTCTTTGTTATGAGTGATTTTATGTTATGTGATGAATCTTATGCAATAATTAATTATGAATGTTTTAACATCACTGGGCTATCTATGTGTTAACTTTATGTTGTATGTATGTATCCTAGATTTATCATTTATCTGTAGAGTTCTTTATGGAAATAATACAGTACATCATTCATCTGATTTACTCTCAATCTTGTCCTTTGGGGATAGGCTAGAATAGATTTAGATTAGTTGTTCTATTTCTATTACGTGCATTTAACCTAGGCACTTGCATTTCACACATAAAAGAAAATATATATAAATGGTTGATTGGGCCACAACCGGTAAAAGAGATTTAAGAGTACATTTTAACTCTATGGTAGCCGGACCGCAAACCGAACGGATTCCCCATACCAAATGATAAACGATCTATTTGGGAACGGTTATTGGGGAGCCCTATTGTCGGTACCTGGGATTTTTCCAGGCATCAGTAGGTTTCCCCATGAACGTTGGTGTCTCACTCCAAGAATATATGTACAAAGAGAAGGTAAAATGATTAGGATGAAAGGAATATATTCTTCCTTTATATATATGAGAGGTAAGGGAGGCCAACAATACAAATGTGGGCCTATTCTCTTATGAGAAACCTACAATGACACATGTAGCTCACAAATGTGGAGTGCTACACTTTAAGGGTACACATTCCAAGCTCCAAGATGATGCCATCCAAAATCAAGGCTTCAAACGAAAGGGTGCTCCACGAGATGTTTCCACACAGCTATAAGCCTCTAATTACTCAAATGAAAATTTTAAGCCATGTACTCCATTTGGTCTACTACCCCTGCATAAACATCATTGCAAACCAGGAATACCAAATCAAACTCTAGCCCTCCATCAAAGTTACCCCATGTTTTTTTGGATTCAAATTCCTCCTCTCGAGTGCCAAACACTCCTCCAATGCATGGAATTTTCCAAGCAAGAAAAATCCTCCATGTGGCAAGCATATAGAATATCACAAAGTTGTTTAAATATCTCCAACACCGTAAGGAAGAAGGTCATCCAAGAACCCTATTGAATCACATACATCCAGGGGCTGAACATACACCATGTACCACAAATCTCATGAAGCGCCTTCAAACATGGTGTAAGTACTTTTCATGTAACCTTGAAAGATAACATAAACCTCATCTCTACATATTGTTGAGTGAAATCAATCAATTGTCCTTCATGAACCTAAAATGCTTCCTTTTTATGGCAGGTTATTGATAGAAGATGACTTGTGGTATGTTAAAATATATAAGGGTGTGTGCAAGAAGATGAGGGACCTTTTAGATGCAATCATACTTTTAGGAAACACGCCCATGATACATAAAAATACAACGTGCTTACATCATGCAATGGTTGGTTTTGTTAAGCTCGATCCTAACATGTGATATGACATGTAGGTTAGTCTAAGCAAAATGCACACGCTTTTTATAGTTACACATTATGCATGCATTATGGAGAAGAAAAACATGCACATGTTTTGGAGAAGCAAAACATGCATGCGTTATGGAGCACCACAAAAAATGGTTTTGGTGCATGGCTAGGGAAATGAATAAAAAAATTAGTTTGCATGATCAAAACTTACGACCTATAGTAATATTTTAGCATCATCAAGAACAAAATCTCAAACAACCATGCCTAACCTCCCAAGAGCATAATTTTTCTTTGTGTTGTAATACGGAAACCATTAGGAGGCATTAAGAACTAAGTATGGGTCATAGTCCCTTGACCATGCTTGGGGGAGGAAACTCAAGACTTATTCCCTAAAGGTAGTTTTTAAGGCTTGAGGTCCATGAACAAGGCATTGAACTTGTACATAGGACCTCCGCATGTGATATTTTGCATCTAAGAGAGAATATGCAGTGCATTAGAATTATCTTGGCACTAGGAACATATATATAGACATGGTTGAGGGAGGAAACCTGTTCCTTAGGCCCTAAAAAAATCCTATAGACATATAGGGCCAATAACAACACCTTGAACAAACACACATGATATCTTAAGGGTATCCTCAACCTTTAAGCTGGGTTATGGCCATGATTAGGATTTTTTAAGCATTAGATATGGAGGATAAGGTGCTAATCATGGTTGGTACATAAATATTTAATTTTAGGGCTCAAGGTCCATGAACGATACCTTGAATCGCCATAGATGACCTGTCAAGTTGATAGTTTTGATTTGAATGTGGATATGGGAACCATTAGGGATTTCTAAGTACTATGTATGTGTCTTGGGACCTTATACATAATAAGGGGATGAAAGCTAGGAATTATCCCCTAGAATATGCTTCTAGGCATCTAAAGTCAAGAATGATGTGTTGAACAAAATCAATAGAGCCTTCCATGGTATCATTTACCTTGAAATGGGGATACTAGTGTCATTAGAACATTTTTAGCACTAAGTACAAATATTAGGCCCCTTGACATGGGTTGGGGGAAACACTTGGTCCTTAGGCCTTAAAGGAATTTGTTAACCATTTAGGGACAAAATTGATGCCTCCAACCACCACAGATGACGTTGAAAGTGAATCCTTTGAATTTTAATGAGGATATGCATGCCATCATCATTTGTTGAGAAAGTAGTATGCATCTGAAGGACATGGACACGGTCAGGGGAGGAAAATATGGCACTAGGCCCTAACTAAAGCTTCTAGGCATCTAGGGATAGGAAGGATGCCTTCAAAAATCACACATGGCATCTCATAGGTATATTTGGACTATGGATATGGATGTTAGTGGAATTAAGTGATTTTGAGTAGCAGGTATGGGACCCACGAGGCATGATTGATGGCACATGCTTGTGTATTAGGACATAATGGAATATTTGAGGAACCCATTTTAATGAACAATTCCTTGAAACACCACACATGACCTACTCAAGGTATTCTTTGTCTCCAAGAAAATATGCACATTCCTTTAAGAGGTTTTGAGCATTATATATGGGTATTAATGCCTTAACGTGGTCAAGGGAGGAAATCAAAGACTTGATCCCTAAATAATATTTTTTGCATCTATGGCTACGCATGTTCCTTACTCACTATCCCTTTATGCCTTACTCACTGGCCCTCCTTGCCTTTGTAGTTCCATCTCTCTCTATCTATGTGTGTGTGTTTGTGTTTCTTCCCCCCCTCTCTCTCACAACCTCCCTCTCTCCATCTCTATTTACCACCCCCCTCTCTTTTTGTTTCTCACCCCTCCCCCTCTCTCTCCCACACAATCTCTCTCTCTCTCTATATATATATATANCCCTCACTCCCCCTCTCTCATAACCTATATCCACCTTCTCTATACCTACCTCACTATCCACCCTCCATCTATCTCTCTGTTTATCACTCACCCCTCCCACCTCTCTATCTATCTCTCACCCATCCCCCTCTCTCTCCCACACAATCTATGTGCGTGTGTCCCTCCCCCTTCTCTCTATTTATATCTATGTGTGTGTGTTTCATTCCCTCACCCCCCCTTCATAGCCTCTCTCCACCTTCTATATACCTACCTCACTATCCCTCCCTCCATATCACTCTCTCTAACGTTCACCCCTCTCCCCTTTCTCTTTGTCGATTTTCCCTCCTTCCCTCTCCCCCACACAATCTCTCTCTCTCTTTATGTGTGTGTGTATGTGTGTGCGCCACTCCTCTCTCTCTCTCTCTCTCTCTATTTGTGTGTGTCCCTCCCTCTATTCCCATATATCATAACCTATCTCCACCTTCTCGATACCTCCCTCACTATCCTTCCCTCCATCACTCTCTCTTTATTTCTCACCCCTCCCTCTCTCCCACATAATATTGCTCTCTCTCTCTCTCTATGTGTGTGTGTGTGTCCCCCCCTCTCTCACAAACTTCCTCTGTCTCTCCCTCTCTATCAACCTTCTATTTAACTCCCTCACTATTCTTCCCTCTATCAATATCTCCCTCCCTCCTCCCTTAATTACCATCCCATTGTGCCGTTATCCCTCTACCCTATCCTCTATCTCTCAACTTGTATCCCTCCCTCCCTATATCTTTTCACCCTCCCTCTCCATGTTTTTCTCTCTCACAACCTCCCTCTCTGTCCATTACTCAACCCTCCACCCTCTGTCTTTGACACCATCTCTCTCTCTCTCTCTCTAGATCTCCCTATACATGTGTGTCCCTTTCCCCTTTCTCTCCTTGTGTCTCCCCCCAACCTCTCTCTCACACACACCTTCTATCCCTCCCTCACTATCTCTTTCCTTCACTCTATCTCCATCCCTTCCTCACTCCCCATCCTCCCTCTATATCTTATTCTCTCTCACATACTCTCTACATCATTATCTCTCTCTCTCTCTCTCTCTCTCTCTCTCTATTATACTCCCTTCCTCTATGTTTTCAACTTATCCCTTCCCCTCAACCCCCTACCTCATTATGACCCCTATTCTTTGTTTTATCGCATCTCATTCCCTCTCTTCAATCTCTCCCTCCTTCGCCTCTCTCTTCCAACACACCCTATTACTCCTCTAATACTCCATATCCACCTTTGCATTCACCAATCCTCTCTCACATTAAACCATCACCCACTTCCTCCCCTCCACCTTATCCCCCTTCATCACTCAAGTCTCGCATACTGTTTCTAACCCTATACATCTTCAACACATCTTCTCCTCCTAATAGTGCTCTCAATCCCCACTCCCCTTCACCCTTGTAACCCATCATGTTCCCATTCCATCCATATTTCTCCACCTAAATTCACAACATCCTCCTAGGACCTTGACCCTTCCCCAGCCCCTCTCAGCTATTAACCATACTCACTCGAACTTACAACATCCTCCTAGGACCTTGACCCTTCTCCACCGCCTCTCAACTATTAATTATCCCCACTTGAACTTCCAACCTCGCGTATGGTACGCGAGTTTCTCTATAAGACAGTAGCGCATATCCTGTAGCAGCATAAAATTTTGGCTAGGGTTTGCTTGTCCCTATCTTGTTTGATTTTTTCTGCTTAGGGGTCTTCAGTTGTTGGCGTGATTCTGTAAGTCCAAAGTCCTATATGCCATACTTTTCGCTTGTTGTTAAGCCTTTGAGTTTTCTTTGTTTGAATCTTCTTTCATCTAGTGACTTGAAGTTGGCCCTCCTGCTTGGTCTATGAGTTCATTGCTGTGTGTTTGAGTCAGTGATCAGGGCTTTAGATATCTTATGCTCTGTGTTTCTTTGTGTAGTGTCAGTTAGCCACTTCTTCTTTATTAAATCTAGTGGATTTTATTCATTAGTTTTTTCCAAGTCAAGTTTTTCACCAAGTTTTCTTCTTATTTGGTTGAAGTTGGTTATTATGGGTCCTCTATACTTCATTTTTCTTTTTACATGTTGTGATTATTCAAACTCACTAAAAAATTTGCATTTAGGTGCATTATAGTTTTTGAATAATTTGAAAAAAGTGAAGAAAAACATTTTATGCTTTTGCATTTAGTTGCACCTAGTAGTTTTCTTTTCAGTACTTTTGAATAAAATTTCAAAAATTATAAAAAGAAGTCTTAGTTTTCTGACACTTAGTTTCAATTTCATTAGTTTACATTTACAAAAAAAAATAAATTGGTTATGTAGTTGCAATTTTCTTTATACACCATTTTTCTTTTTCTTATCGAGTCCATAATATCATAGTCTTTCCCACCATTTACCTTCTGACTAAGAACAACTCTTAAAATGAACGATATAATTTAAAATTTATTAGTAAGTTTTATTTATAGGGTCATACACCAACTAGCTTAGGCTAAACTTGTGGAATAGGAAGTTTAAACTCTCCACAAATGTTTGAATTCAGACGTAGTTGGCTAATCAATAAGTAAACCCTTTTCTATGTTGATTGTATCTGGGAAGCTCCTCTCAAACGGTAGTTAAGCATGAGGCTGATTGGAGGCTTGGACTGAGGAGATAATCCTTTGATTTATTTTCAAATCGTAGACCAAGGTTTTTGCGCATCTGGGGATTCTGTCTTAGACAGAATTTTGGGCTTTGCTACCCTTCCCATGCGTACGAACCAGGCTTGCGACTGTCCCCCCAAACCGTCAATATAGTTGAGGTAGCCTTTAGTGTCTCTGACATCTAGGGTTCATACACAGGTACACCATAAGGCTATTTCAGGTTGACCTTGGACGGGCTTGGAAGGCAACCCTTGTAGAAAGTGTGGGAGGGGGTGGGTGATTCCTCCGCTTATGCCTAAGAACATCTTCAAGGACGCCAAGTAACTGTGTCTTAGCTTTCTTCTGGGAAGCATATCTTATACCCCTTCTGTTTGTTGTGACTTTAGGAAGTTTTGCAGTGATTGCTCTGTGGTTTGTTTGTGTTTAGCCAACCTTAGAGTGTGAAGAGTCAAATTTTCAATCATGGAGGACCTACCTCTCAGAAGGTCAAGAAGGTTGCAAAACATTCCTCCACTTGTTACAGTGGAATCTCCACCTCCACCTCAAAGGCATAGATTAGACATAGACATTTCTTTCAAACCGGTAGGAATTAGTGAAGTTCCAGTTGAACCAGAACTTAGGACAAACCAGGTTGATACAACTACAGTAGAGATAGAAGACTTGTAGGCTGATGACTTTGCGAGAAATTTTAATTCACCTATTATTACTGACGTAAATGATTTAGTGATTTTCCAAGTTCATCCTTTCAATTCACCTGTGATTGGTGTTCCTATGGGTAGACTAATGTCTAGTGCAGGAGAAAGTCGTTCTACCTCCACCTCAGCTGCTTCGGCTGAAGGGGTGCCACCTCCCCCAGTTGGTGCCCCTAGAACAAATATACCTACTACTCCTTTAACTCCAGCTAGTTGGGTGGTTCAACCACTGACTTCAACAAATGTAGTAGGCACTTCTGGTGGGGTGGTCACTGGGATACCTAGTGTACCTTCTACTTCAACTTATTTTCCACACACTGCTTAGAGTGGTCCTGTTGGATCCTCTTCATTTGTCCAGGGTTTTCCTTGGAATTGGGGGCACATTCCCCCATCCACTCCATATGTAGGTCCAACACTTGCATATGTAGGGGTGCAGTTTAGAAACACTAACTCTTATGGTCACGGTTTCCAAACGTCGGTTTCGGCTCCTTTCACGAGCTCTCCTTTTTCATTTTTTATTGGAGGGATACCTGCTCCTATCTTCCAATCTCCAGTTTCAATTGGGGCAGCTCAAACCTCATACACTGCACCACATATGAAAAATCCACTAGCTTATGGTTGGAATCCTTTCCAAAGTGGCCAGACTACTTCACAACCAGTAGCTGGGGGAAACCCCGCCTTCACATTTGGGAACCAGGGGGAAAGTCCTTCTACTTCCCAAGCTGGTATTTTTCATGCTCTGGTTAGGCCCAAGATTCCTTTCCTAGCAACGTTGAATTTTCCAGATTTGTCCAAACTAATGAATGACCCAGTGAGATGTAATGCCTCATGGCCACCTGTTCCTACCAAGCTACCCTCAGATATCCCAAAATTTGAAGGCAAAGTTGGTGAAGACCTTGGGGCTCATATCACCACCTTTCACTTGTGTTGCTCCTCTAACTCATTGAACGATGACACCGTTCGGTTGAGATTGTTCCAAAGAACTCTTACTAGTGCCACAACAAAGTGGTACATTGAATTGCCCTCTGCTGCGTTTGGTAGTTTTTGGGACTTAGCCAATGTGTTCCTTAACCATTTCCAACTTACTGTTCAGTATGATGCCGAGACAGAATTATTGTCCACATTTGGGTAGGACAAAGACACTCATATTTTGGATCACATCCAAGAGTGGAGAAGGCAGAAGAGGCTCATTAAGGCCACTATCCCTCCTGAATGTTTACTAGAGTGGTTCCTTAAGTCCTTATTGCCGTATATATCTAAGGACGTGTCCACTTTAGGAGTAACTAATGAGGAAGAGTCTACCCTTAGGGCCTAGCAGTTAGATTTGATGTATTCTAAATCTAGGATTCTATATGAAATCATCTTTGATGCATCGAGGCCAACACATAGTGTCGAAAAACCTAAGAGTGGACCCCATGCTGATGGTGTGGTTGGTTCAGTGAAATCTCCCACTATGGAGTCTTTGGCTAAATAGCTCCATGAGTTGTCCGTCAAACACTCTACGGTGAAGGAAGCAAAGGTTGCCCCCTCACCCCAGAATGCAAATGTTTTTGCACAATCCTCCCAAAAGGGCAATCAACAGCCCAGTGGGAAAAATAAAAAGGGGAAGAAAGGTGAGGGAAACCAAAACAAGCCAAAACCCACAAACAATGTTGATGGGGGAAAAAGAGAGAAGAAGAAGGTGAACTTTTCCATGTAAGTTGTGCCAGGAAGATCACCTGACCCATAAATATCCCCTTATGGACCAAGCTCAGAAGCTACTCAAAATCCAACAACCGGTTGTCCTAAAGGATCCTTTTCCCTAAGGACAAAATTCTGCTTCAGCTTCCAATATAGAAGGGGGCACTCCAAATACCCCCGACCCAAATTATATCAACATGGTTCGATCCCAGACAGTACTCCAGACTAGGAACAAGAACTATGAGACAGAGGCTTCAGAGAAGGGTAAGTCTATAGGTGAAACTTATAACCCTCTCACGATTGAAAAACCTGCCAAAACTATGCCCAAGATACCAAAAGGTGTCTTCAAGAAAACATTGCACAATCCTAATGCTAGGGCTGCATCCAATTACTCTGTAGTTGAAGATTTAGCCCAAACCCCTTGCGCGATGTCGGCTTTAGAGGTGTTACAGAGTTGTCCCACCCAGTGAGATGCACTCTTAGTAGCCTTACATAGTATGCATTCATCAAGCCTCATGGCGAAATTTAATTTGTTTGATGTCAAAATTCACCCACCGTATCATGTGGCCTTATCGATAGATGTCATCCATGGCGAAAAAACCATTGGAAGGGCAGTTGTCGATGAGGGTGCTTCCACATGTGTCATGTCCTTGTCTTTATGGAAGGCTCTTAGATCTCTAGAGCTAGTTCCATTGAACACCCTATTTACTGCTTTCGATGGAAGGTCATTTCGTCCACATAGTATCCTGCCAGCTTTCGAGATAAAGTTGGCAGGGAAGGCAGTGTCTGTTGAGGTAGAGGTGATGGATGTGCCATTGGATTATAACTTGCTTCTGGGGAGAAGTTGGACTTATTCCATGTCCAATATTGCATCGACCGTTCTTCCGGTAGTAGTGTTTCTGCACGAAGGGAAGTTGGTTACTGTAGACCAACTCAGTTCTACTCGGAAGGGCCGCACGAAAACTAATGAGTCCACCGTGCCATCAGTTGATCGGGATAAACCTGCTTTAGAGAGATTAGGGGCTGGAATGTATTCATCATTGATGGGCACACTTGATTTTCAAGCTCCGATTAATTACTTAGGTTCTAATAGTGTAGGGAAGTCTATTGCAACAGTTGTCGATAGAATGGACCCTTGGGTTCTTCCTTCCCTTCATGAACCTGAAGTGCCCTTATTGGCAGCGGAAATAGCTTATCAAGCTATCATTCATACCACTGTTGATCCTATTTCGGTTCCTCTCACAGTCTTAGAGGAGCCAGAAGAATCCAATCTTCTTGCTTAGGCAGAGAACTCTTTGCATACTGAAGACTACTTAGACATGGTTTTTCCATCTGATTAAGCCATTTTGGAAGCTATGTGTGGATGAGATAAGATCTGCGAAGATCTTCATCATCGATCCTACTTTCTTCCATAATTAAGCAGGATTGAAAACCAGGAGTTCCATATGAGACTAGCAGGCGATGCTGATATACCAATCAATCCCTTACCAAGGGAGGGAATATTTTTCGAGGGGAATATGGAAAACATTTTCGTTACTATTCCTATCAACATATCTGCAAACCCAAACATTGTGGAAAATTTATATATCGGTGCAAATTGCTCTCTGGAGGAGTTTGCTATCTATATAGGCTTATTTAAAGAATTCCTCAACGTGTTTTCCTTGTCAGATGAGGCGACGCAAGGCATAGATCCATCGATAGTCGAACATGAAATATGAACCTATCCTGATGCCAAACCAGTTCGACAAAAACTTAGACCTATCAATCGGCGTAACTTGTGGCAGGTGTTAAGGCTGAAGTTGAAAAACTAATAAAAGCTGGTTTCATTTACCCGATATCTTTGACAGAATGGGTATCCAACCCTGTTCCCGTCGAAAAAAAGAAAGGGACGATACGTGTTTGTACTGACTTTCGCGATTTAAACAAATCCTGTCCTAAGGATAACTACCCCACACCATTCATAGATAAAATCATTGATGCTTGTGCAGGGAGTGAAATCTTTTCGTTTATGGATGGTTTCTCCGAGTATAATCAGTTTCAAATCAAATCAGAAGACCAACATAAAACAACTTTCATTTGTCCTTGGGGTACATTTGCGTACAAGAAAATGCCTTTTGGATTGAAAAATGCAGGGGATACCTTTTAGCGGGCAATGAATTTTACCTTTCATGACATCAAGTCTATTTTTGAACCCTACCTAGATGATCTGCCAACACATTCTCAAAAGAGGACTGATCATCGAGATCACTTGCGTTTAATTTTTGAAACTTGCAAACATTATAAAATACGCTTGAATCCCCACGAATGTGTTTTCTGTGTCGAGTCAAGTAGGTTGCTTGGGTTCATTGTTTCTAACAAAGGTATTCAAGTGGATCCTTTGAAAGTTGAGGCCATAGTAAATCTGCCTCCTCCTCGTTACATCAGGAAGCTTCAAAGCCTGCAAGGGAAGTCCAACTTTCTCCGACGTTTTATCGTGAATTATGCCAAGATCACTAAAGGTTTCATGCGCCCGTTGAAGCAAGACACCCCATTTGCATGGGATGAAACAACAAAAATTGCATTCAAGGTATTAAAGAAAGCTTTGTTGTCAACACCTTTATTGCGTCCGCCATATTACTCTCATGATTTTATATTGTATCTGGCCGCATCCGAGTCAACCATAGGGGTAGTACTAGTCCAAGAGGATGATAAGCTCCGAGAGCATGTCATCTACTATCTTAGTCATGCTTTAACTGGCCCTGAACTTAGGTATTCCCAAGTTGAAAATTTGGCATTAGCAGCTGTGTATGCTGTTTAGAGGTTGCGTCACTACATCTTACTGAGGACTACAATAGTAGTGGCGGATGTTAATCCTTTCCAGTATGTTTTGTCCCAACGGATAGTTGGAGGCAAATTCAACAAATGGATAGTCATTCTCAAGGAGTTTGACTTAGATTTTCAATCTGCCAAATCTAAAAAATCCTTAGTTTTTGCAGAGCTTATTGCATAATTTCCTATTGAAGAAGATGTAGCGATTGAAGAAGACTCATTCCCAGATGAGCACATCTTTTTGATTTCCACCTCTGACACTTGGTATGGAGATATACTTGTCTAGCTCTAGCCTCTGAAGTGCCTTGTAGCCTTTTCGCAGGAATAATAGCACAAATTACGCTTACATGCAAAAAACTACCTCATTATTGGAGATACTTTATATCGTAGAGGGGTAGACTATATTTTATGTCGATGTCTTACCCACGAAGAGGCTGATATTGTCCTAAATGATGCCCATAGTGGAGCATGTGGGGGTCATTTATCTAGGTTATCAACGGCCCAGAAGATCTTACGTACTGGTAATTTCTGGCCCACAATCTTTAAAGTTTGCGTGGAAGCCATGAAGCGTTTTCATCCTTGTCATATTTACACTAGAAAGATGCGGTTGCATCCTAGTCCATTATTTCCCATCATCTTAGTGGGCCCCTTCACTAAGTGGGAGATATATTATGTGACGTGCAACCTTGTTTCGGCCGGGGGGCAAAAATACATCATTGTCGCTATAGATTACTTCACCAAGTGGGTAGAGGCAATGCCCACCTATATGGATGATGGGGAAACTACAACTTTTTTCATTTTCAACCAAATTATCGCATGTTTCGGTATTCCTAAAGAGATTGTCACTGACCATGGAAGTCATTTATAAACCAGCACGATGACTGAATTGACCACTATGCTAGGGTTTGAACAAGAACATTCGTCTTCTTTCTACCTGCAAGCGAATGATCAAGTCGAGTCAGTAAATAAGACCTTGAAGACTATTCTCAAGCGTACCATTAACGCAGCTAGGTCAAATTGGCACATCATGTTGTATCCTACGCTTTGGGCTTATCGAACCAATGTGAAAACTGCCACAGGGTTTTCTCCTTTCCAACTCGTTCACGGGGTGGAAGCAGTAACCCCGGTTGAATGCGAAATCTCGTCCTTAAAAATCGCCATTCATGTGTTACCTGATACGATTGAGCTTGAAGAACATTTGCTACACTTAGAACATCTAGATGAGCAGCATAGGGATGCACAAACTACAAAGAGACTCATAAAAATAGGGTGAAAAATCAATACGATAAATTGGTCAAACCTAGGATTTTTTCTGAAGGGGAACTTGTCTTGCTCTGGGACCAGCATAAAGAACCCCTAGGTGCAGGGAAATTCAGGTCTATGTGGTTAGGACCTGTTGGATGAAAAAACTATCCTAGTCCAACTTATGAAAAGACAGCCCACACACTCGACTTAATGCAATCTTGTATGTGTTTAAAGTAACTGCCCTTCACAAGAGTAAGGCCCTGCTGCCTATATGATGTGCTCTCAGAATAGAGAGTCTCTCTAGGGTGTGTGTGTGGCAAGTTTACTCAAACCAAACTGCTAACAAATCAGAGAAATTTTGCCTAATGACTAACTAATGCTAAAGGTTATCTTAAGCTAAATGTAGAAAATAGTAGCTCCTAATTCTATTCTATGATAACCTAAATACATACTACCTATCTTGGCCAAGAGCATGAGTTAAAATTAATATTAATTCAACTTACATTTAAAATATAAACATAAAATAAATTAAATTGAAGAACAGTCTCACAGTCAAACCATTACATGCTAAAAAAAACTTAAAAGCTCTTACAAATTAACGGATTAAGATCACAAAAAAAATGTTAGATGCTTTTAATTTTGCAAACTAAATCAATATCAGCTGATATATCTAATGAAACAACAATCACTATCTTTCAAAATAAGTTTTAAAAGACTCAGATCATAAGAAACGAAGCATAAACTAAAAGCAAAGTTTACAATTTGCTTCAATCCCACATAATATAATGATGAACAGAACAAGTAATCTGGTTCAATTACTCCATAAAATAAATTTTAGAAAGCTGTGAGAACCGGTTCCAATGTCCATTCAAAGCACCATAGCTTCAAAATATTTTTGATGTATCAGCCTTAGGAAACACCTCTATCTCTAGCTCTGTGAGAAAAACTCAGTTTTGCATAGGAACAAGAAAACAAAACAAAAAGAGAAACACAGTTGTCTCTCTGGTTTATGGAGACCGTCCCTTTCAGAGAAACATACAGAAAAATGAAAAAAATAAGTTCGTCCAGTTTCCTGGAGTGTTCCCCATTCCATGTGTAGCCCTCTATCAGTGTTTAAATAGGAAAAATATAAACAAACAGGAAAATAAAAGGTGAGATGGCCGCAACTTAAAACAATGTGTTCAAAGAACCAGGAAAAATGTCTAAATGGTTCACCCTTTTTAGTAAATTCCTCACAAGTCTTGTAAATGGGTCTGTTCTGCCAAAAACCCATGTTTCAGAATTTTGATTCTCACTTTTTTTTGCCCGTAGTTTGCCGCAGAAAAGCAACTCCTAAATAATGATGGGAATCCGACAATCTTCTCTTTAATGTTGTTGAAATGTGGATGGAATGATCCTTTATTTTTGTATATCGTGGCAATAGGAATGATTTGTTCTTTAAACCTGCCATAAAAATACAATCAGAAATTAATAAACACATTATCGAAAACCACAGATCACTGATAAGAAATAGTTTTGACATTGAAAATATTATGTTTTTGTTTTACAACTCCTTGGCATAAAATCAGTGATCAATTGAAACTATCCCAACAATTAGAGGCATAATTATCTCCATGATCTAGTTAAGAGCTCTTTAAAACTTTAATTCATGTGGAATAGTGTCTACGAAAATCATGATAGACTTATAAAGGTGGAATTTTCTGTTTGACGTGGTGATAGCCTTGATAACATTTGTTTCTTGCATGCTGGTATCCAACCTCTAAGCAACGACGGCCAAATCAGATTCTAGTGATAAATTGAAGTCTAAGAAGCTGGAGAAAACATGACAGTAAGTTACAATTTCTGGCAGAAATTTCTTCATCTTGCTAGCAAATTATCTGGCTTCACAAACTGGAATTAAGACTTATATTTGATTATCACCATGTTTGGTATCTTTGGTTGCTACAAACCTAATTTCTGATTTGGATTGATTCTAATGACCAAAATTCGGCATGTGCCATCATCATCACAAATTTTATTGAATGAAAATGAACTTTTTAATAGGTGGCGCCTTACTCAATTAGTAAGCTAATATCTCGTTATTAATATGATGATTTGGCGTTTTTTTTTTTATGAACTGTGCACCTCATATGAATTTTATATTGTTATGATGGTTAATCTCCTCGTGATCCCCTCCTTCGATGATACGATGTCCTGGCAATTCAACAATGATCCATACTAATTTGCAATCTGGCATTTACCATGAAGACTAATTCACATAGGTGCGAGAAACGTGACAATCTTAACACGGAAAATATCCAACTATACATGTAAACCGTCAATCCATTGGATCAATACTTCAACGACAATCTCACTTTTTAAACTTTGTCCACACACTTTTATCCCTGCTCAATATTATACTTTCCAAGACCTATGTCAATATATATTATGTTCCATCTCTTGATCATAGCTAGAAAACAAATCGAACAACAATTGTTTTAAGTATATATCAAGGATAGCCATGAACTAAAACGTTTGACAATTATTAACTTGATACCTTTTGTAAAAATGATAAGATAACAAAATAGTCATCAAAAGAACACTTCCATGAAAATCATAAATGATGAACCATCTTAGGATTTGAAACAATCTTTATTTATTGTGTATATATATTTTTTACATGTCATATTGATTAAAAAAAACTCCACATATTTGAAATATTAACCATATAAAAATGTAAATGGAAAAATAGATGATAAAGAAAATTTAAGGGTCTTCTTTTTTATAAAATAATGTATATATATGTATATGTATATACACATACACACACACACACACACATATATATACATATACCTTAAAGTGAATAAAAAAAAAGTTATAAATATAAAAATTCACATTAAAGTGTGCTATTTTGTTATATGTCCACCATTTAAAAAAAAATATTAACTTGGATGTGCTCAAGATAGCTTTTAAATGAATGTACAATATAATCATAAACAAATTTATAGAAATAAAAGAACTTGGGAAAATTAAAATCATTTTTAATTTAACAAGGTGTAAAATGAAACATTTATCAAAGTTCTTTTATTAAAATAAAATTTGGTTTCATATTCATGTTAGTATAAGTAGCTATTTGGAATATGAAACAAAATCTTAAAATCTATAAAATTATTTTCTCAATTATAAAATATAATATATTAGAGGAAATTTGGGGTTTAAAATGAGCCTCCTAAGGAAAATAATAATAAAAACCACATCACACTACAAATATGCCATGTCAGATTAAATCTAATGAAAATCTAATGGAAGTCAACCTAAATCATCTCATTAATGGTAGTTGACAACTATATTGAGTTAATGTAGAGTTAAGATATATTAATTAAAAATATTAATGAAATGTTTAGATTCTTGTGCACACATAATAAATGATAGGAAACTTTTGAATTTTATATTATTATTTTTTAAATGAATAGACCACTACTTTTTATATATTTAATAAATGTAAAACTCAAATATATTCATTTATAATGAAAAATATAATTATAATAGTATTAAAAAAATAAAAAAAATCACTATTATTTATTAATATATATTTTATATTAATTCATATAAAAAATAATACATCACATAAAATAAAAAAACAATAAACTATGTATATTCATATTGTTTTTTATATTAATATAAGAAAAATTTGTGGTTTAATGGATAGGTACTTGAGAGAGAAAAAAAAGTAAAATCAAATTTTATTGTAATTTTAGTAACATTAAAAATAGTTTTTATTTTTTATTTTGTTAGTATTTAAATGTTTTATTTATTTTTGGATGTAATAATTAAATATATTTATTTTTTAAATATTATTAAATAATATTAAAAATACTAAATATATTTTATTTAGTATTTCAAGATAAGTCTATTTAAAATTAAATATTATTTAGTTTTCTTTTTAAAAAATTGATTAATAAATATTTTTAGTATTTCAAAATGCTTCCACTACAATTTTAATTAATGCGGAGGTTATGTTTTAGAAGAGTTGAAAGTAGTGATCAAATAAAATATTCTATATTTATTAGTTAAAGTTTATTTATCTTATTTCAAGGTGATCTTTTCAAGAACTTAACCAAGGTGAGGTTGATGTAGAGTTAGCTATTGTCAAATAAAAATATGACACATAAGCATTATGTGTCCAACTCAACCATAATGGTTGACCAAAGATATTGAAATTCTATTGGTTTAAAAATTCAACTCAATCCAGCTCATCCATGGCACAGTTTTTTATAAGGCCCATTTTAGACCTGAAATTTCCTCTAATTGGCAAGGTCACATCAAAACAAGTATTTAACTCAGAAAGTTTCAAATAAAAGCAAGTATGAGTTGTCGTGCAACCAAAAACCAAAGAGAGACAAAATCACCAAATCCTTAAGGCCATAAAAAAACAAGCCAAAGAACAAGTTTCGAAAAGAAAGATCAATGAAAGAAAGCCATGAAATCACTTACCAAACATAGAAAAATAAAATGAAACAAAATCCAAAGGCTAAATATTTACAAAAATCTAATAGGGGCCCCTTCATTTTGCAAACTGAAGGGGAGTTGTTGGGGTGCCAACAAATGGCGACATGCAGGGTGAACCAGTTATCTCTGTAAAATAATTCTGAATCTTAAATAATATAAGAGAATAATGATAAAGGCCTCTTCAAATGCCAATTTCCCAATCACATAACTTAATCTTGTCGTTGGCTTATATATATAAAGATTGAACCAAAACTTTCAAAATCAATCAAACTATCCCTACCATTATCCAAAATCTTATAAAGATAAATTATTATTCTACAAATGCAGAAAGAAAATTTTCCAAGGAATTAGTTTCTCTTAACCAAAACAAGTCAAAGAACACGTAGTATGTAGGTATGACCTCAATACCATAGGATAAACCCTTTTAACCTCACTTATATGCTTTTATCCCAACCACTAGATATAGATAAATCTTTTTTTCTTTTTTTTCTGACAAATAATAAATAAAGACATTAACTGAAGACTACTACCTTGGCTTGGTAACCATATGCTGGCAGCATCATTCACAAGAACTGCCGAAAAATGAAAAGTTCGGCTCGTGATGAGACTTCCTTTCTCCTAATCAATGATTAAGAGACATCACCCTGGCTTGGTAACTAGATGTGGTAATGTCACTTCAACATAGCTTATGATCATGACGGGTCTGTTTGTGATGAGACCTCCTGTTCTTCAATTAATCCTTTATATTTTATTAATGTTATGTATAATGGATAATATTAAGGTTATTGTTAATCTCAAGAGAGATTGCTTAGTGGATGGGGAAGCAGATCCAAATGGCCCACTAAAGAGCAAAGGATGGCGTAAAAAGTCTAAAAGATAACTTACGATTCCTGACTTACCTCAATCTAGGGAAAATAATTCCTTTGAAAAGAAACTCATCTACATTATAGCATCAGTTTGGAAGATAAAGGTCCTAGATAATAGCCGAGTAACTCAGTTAATCCATCAATATGATCCATAATAAAATTTTCAAAGCCAAGACTAATCTCGCTACAGTTAGAATCTTGACAAAAGAAGAGTGTCTTTATAATGATGTCCCTTTTACAGAAAATGATTTCGATCAAATACTTGACAGAAATACATGGTTTTGATCACCATATGCTAAAATTAGTTTACCCCTTTTTGGAAAACAAACAAACCACTCAAAAGAAAATCCTATCAACTTGCAAAATAAAACCAATCAAAGCAAGAAATCTAAAATGGGGATATGCAAATGCAAAAATAAAAACTAAGCCCTGCATAGATTAACATCTTAAGTGAAGAAACATAAAATAGTTATATCACAAATGAAAAGATAGAATTAATTTCTACAAGATGAAAAATATGTCTCTCTATAATTTGCGACATAAGGATTTGTTAAAAATAAGCAAGATGTTTTAATAAGTTAGGCCGCTCTTATTAATAAGCAAAAGAAAACAAACAAAAAACAAACAAATTTAAACTAAATCTTAATTACATATGTAGTTACAACTGAAAAGATTTTGGTATTGATTTGCACAACATTCTTCGTTTTCTTAAAAGTTCTTTCTTATGATCATAAGAATGTATAAAACATTTTCCCAATTAAGTCGAAAAAGTAAAAAATAAATGACTTAACAAGAAAATTTTAAATAAAGATAATTATAAGCAGGAGAGTCAAAGGTAAAGAAAACAACCCTGAATGTATCGATAAGTGTCACCTCTTGAAATTAGCATCATCTTCATAACTGCATTTATTCAAAACAAAACAAGAAAGGGTAAAAATGAAGAAAAATTAACCTAAACCTAAGCCTAGCTATGTACAAAAGAAGTCAATTGTAATGAAAATAAAGTAAAATGAAATAGCCAATGAAGCCATCGAAGCATCTCTAATCCTTTAAGAATGACATTTTTTCCTAATAGTAACCATAAATGATATGTCAATAAGAGAAAACTAAAAAGAAGTTTATCATGCTTACCATTTGAAACATATAATGATAAGAGAAATTTACCATTTTTTGGAAACCTTTTGAGATAAGAATTTTTGAGCCACTCTGCAATCCTGTCATCAAACTTAGAATGCAAAGTATGATCTACCAACATGAAATCCATAGGTGGCAAACATATCTTAGGTGAATCAATTTGAAGAATCAAATAACTAGAATTAGTCACATTAACAATTGGAAGAATTAGTTTCAAATACAAAGTAAGATCATGAAATGATGTAATAGGTGAGTGAATCAGTGGTGACCTAATATCAAAAGAACTAATCTTGTTAAGAGGATCTGCAACTAAAGATGAATCAATTAAAAGAGATGTAAGTCTTTGGTGATCACAAGTTATAGGAAACTCTTCAACAAATATTTTATTATCACCAATCAAATTATATCTCTCATATAAGTAATTCTGACGAGAACAAGCATTTTTAGTTTCAACAAAAATTGGTGTTTTATTCTCATCAAATATCAGTTGACTGTAACCATCTCGCAATAAACCTTCTTTCTCTTTAAAATATTGTATCGAATGATGAATTAATAATGAAATATGTCCCAATCCCTCAAACTCATGCTTAATAAGTGAATCATCAATGTTAGATATCTCATAAAAATGTGATTTTGAAGTCATATAGTTAGGTAATTCAGATGGAATCTTACGTATATCAAAATCAGAAAATAAATCAGGATAAATAGAAAAGTAAGAATTAGAAGTGAGGAAATTAAAAGAGTCTCTCAATTTAGAAAGATCATTAATATTTCTAAAATATTTCTCTTTTATTACCTGATTATTTTCAATATAATTTGGTGATGTACCTTTAAGGATTCCATATGAAATTGATTCGAGATCAAGATTAATTGATAATCATTCATGTAAATCAAAACTTTTATCAATGTTTGCTTGAAAAAGATTAATCTCTTTTCGTGAACAACATTTAGTTGATCAACTAAGATTCTTGTCATCTTCTTCAACTTTTTCTATTGAATTTCTAGAACACATAAAATTATCATTAACATATTTATGTTCTTTGATAATTGAATCGAAAGAAGAATTAGTACAAAAATCAGAAAATGGTGAACATATAGTTTGATTTATAATTAATTCATCTTGATCTATTTCTGTAACAAAAGAATCTAAATATTGTCGTTTATCAACATAATCAACTTCTCTATCTATACAAATAAATTCATCATGAATAAGTTCTTTCCCATTTGATTCCTTAATATATATAGATTCAATATTTTGGATAAAAGAAGTATGCCTTTCTCCTTTCAGAAGAGAATAATCATCGGAAGGATTTGGTACCTCTTCTACTTCGATCTTGTCACCTTGGGGTCGGGTAGAACTTATGGAAGTATCTGAATCAATGATAGAGGAAGAAGTTTGTAGAAGGGTTGGTAAATGATTTGTTGAAACATCCTTTTGACAAATCTCTTGATTTTGTTGAATAAGAGGAACTTGAGAGTTGAAAACAATATTTAAAAGATCAGATTCAGAAGGTAAATCAGTAATATGAAATTTGCAAAGGATATGAGAAAGCCTTACTGAAAAATCTTCTGAAGATTCACCTTTCTTCCTTCGAAGAGCTTGCAATTCACTACATATTTTATTAGAATCATAATCCTTAAAAGTATCTAAAAATTCATGTGCAAATTGAAACCATGTAAAAAAGAACTTAGGTGGAAATGTTTCCAACCAACATTTGATTCGTCCTTTGAGAGTAAGAGCAAATAACCTGCAAGTAGCACTAAGATCAATAATCTTATGTTTATTACATTTAGAAAAAAACTTCTTGAAGTGTTTCCTTGCAAATATATCGCCTTCACCATCAAATTCAAGTTTCGATAAGAGGTTAACTGTCTCATTGGGAATATCAATTAATGTAAAACTAAAAACTGATTCCCAAACAGGAATTTGGGCATGAGCCATGAATGATAAACAATCAATATTAATTCACTCTTCAAATGGTTAGCTTTTCATCCAACCAGCCCTTAAGCACACATGTGACCACTAAAAGAATAAAATTATAAAACTGAAATACACGAGCTAGAGGCTAAATGATTATTTAAATAATTAAAAAAATGAAATCATTTGTTTTACCTCGGCCCTCCTTCTAGCGCCATTTTTTGGCCGGAAAAACTATCCTATGCCAACTTACAGAAAGATAGCCCACACACTCGACTTAATGCAATCTTATATGTGTTTAAAGTAACTGCCCTTCACAGGATTAAGGCCTTGCTGCCTGTATGATGTGCTCTCAGAATAGAGAGTCTCTCTAAGGTGTGTGTGTGGCAAGTTTACTCAAACCAAACTGCTAACAAATCAGAGAAATTTAGCCTAATGACTAACTAATGCTAAAGATTATCTTAAGCTAAATGCAGAAAATAGTAGCTCCTAATTCTATTCTATGATAACCTAAATACATACTACCTATCTTGGCCAAGAGCATGAGTTAAAATTAATATTAATTCAGCTTGCATTTAAAAGATAAACATATAATAAATTAAATTGAAAAACAGTCTCACAATCAAACTATTACATGCTAAAAAAAACTTAAAAGCTCTTACAAATTAACGGATTAAGATCACCAAAAAATGTTAGATGCTTTTAATTCTGCAAACTAAATCAATATCAGCTGATAGATCTAATGCAACAACAATCACTATCTTTCAAAATAAGTTTTAAAAGACTCAGATCATAAGAAATGAAGCATAAACTAAAAGCAACGTTTACAATTTGCTTCAATCCCACATAATATAATGATGAACAGAACAAGTAATCTTGTTCAATTATTCCATAAAATAAATTTTACAAAGCTTTGAGAACCGGTTCCAATGTCCATTCAAAGCACCATAGCTTCAAAATATTTTTGATGTATCAGCCTTAGGAAACACCTCCGTCTCTGGTTCCGTGAGAAAAACTCAGTTCTGCATAGGAACAAGAAAACAAAACAGAAAGAGAAACACAGTCGTCTCTCTGGTTTATGGAGACCATCCCTAACAGAGAAACATAAAGAAAAATGAAAAAAAAAAGTTCGTCCAGTTTCCTGGAGTGTTCCCCATTCCATGTGTAGCCCTCTGCTAGTGTTTAAATAGGCAAAATAAAAACAAACAGGAAACTGAAAGGCGAGCCGACCGCAACTTAAAAAAACGTGTTCAAAGAACCAGGAAAATCTCCCAAATGATTCACCCTTTTCAGTAAATTCCTCACTAGTCTAGTAAATGGGTCTGTTCTGCTAAAAACCCATGTTTCGAAATTTTGATCCTCACTTTTATTTTCCCGCGGTTTGCTGCATAAAATCATCTCCTGAATAATGATGGGAATTTGGCAATCTTCTCTTTAACCATGTTGAAACGTGGATGGAATAATCCTTTATTTTTGTATATCATGGCAATAGGAATGATACGTTCTTTAAACCTGCCATAAAAATACAATAAGAAATTAATAAACACATTATCGAAAACCACAGATCGCTGATAAAAAAACAGTTTTGACACTAAAAATATTATGTTTCTATTTTACAACTCCTTGGCATAAAATCAGTGATCAGTTGAAACTATCCCAACAATTAGAGGCGTAATTATCTCCATGATCTAGTTAAGAGCTCTTTAAAACTTTAATTCATGTGGAATAGTGTCTACGAAAATCACGACAGACTTATAAAGGTGGAATTTTCTGTTTGACGTGGTGATAGCCTTGATAAAATTTGTTTCTTGCATGCTGGTATCCCTAAGCAACGATAGCCAAATCAGATTCTAGTGATAAATTGAAGTCTAAGAATCCAGAGAAAACATGACAGTAAGTTACAATTTCTGGCAGAAATTTCTTCATCTCGCTGGCAAATTATCTGGCTTAACAAACTGGAATTAAGACTTATCTTTGATTATCACCACGTGTGGTATCTTTGGTTGCTGCAAACCTAATTTCTGATTTGGATTGATTCTAATGACCAAAATCTGGCATGTGCCATCATCATCACAAATTTTGTTGAAGGAAAATGAACTTTTTAACAGGTGGCGCCTTACTCAATTAGTAAGCTAATATCTCGTTATTAATATGATGATTTGGTGTTTTTTTTTTATGAATTGTGCACTCCATATGAATTTTATATTGTTATGATGGCTAATCTCCTCGTGATCCCCTCCTTCAATGATACAATGTCTTGGAAATTCAACAATGATCCATACTAATTTGTAATCTGGCGTTTACCATGAAGACTAATTCACATAGGTGCAAGAAATGTGACAGTATTAACACAGAAAATATCCAGCTATACATGTAAACCGTCAATCAATTGGATCAATACTTCAACGACAATCTCAGTTTTGAAACTTTGTCCACACACTTTTATCCCTGCTCAATATTATACTTTCCAAGACCTACGTCAATATATATTATGTTCCATCTCTTGATCGTAGCTGGAAAACAAATCAAACAACAATGTTTTTAAGTATATATCAAGGATAGCCATCAATTAAAACGTTTGAAAAATATTAACTTGATGCCTTTTGTAAAAATGATAAGATAACAAAATAGTCATCAAAAGAACACTTCCATGAAAATCATAAATGATGAACCACCTTAGGATTTGAAACAATCTTTATTTATTGTGTATATATATTTTTTACAATTGTCATATTGATTAAAAAAAAACTCTTATATGTCCACCGTTTAAAAAATTATATTTTAACTTGGATGTGTTCAAGATAGCTTTTAAATGAATGTACAATATAATCATAAACAAATTTATAGAAATAAAAGAACATGGGAAAATTAAAATCATTTTTAATTTAATGAGGTGTAAAATGAAACATTTATATCTCAAAGTTCTTTTATTAAAATAAAATTTGGTTTCATATTAATGTTAGTATAAGTAGCTATTTGGAATATGAAACAAAATATTAAAATCTATTAAATTATTTTCTCAATTATAAAATATAATCAAGGTCACATCAAAACACGTATTTAACTCATAAAGTTTCAAATAAAAGCATGTATGAGTTGTTGTGCAACCAAAAACCAAAGAGATACAAAATCACCAAATCCTTAAGGCCATAAAAAAACAAGCCAAAGAACAAGTTTCGAAAAGAAAGATCAAAGAAAGAAAGCCATGAAATCACTTACCAAACATAGAAAAATAAAATGAAACAAAATCCAAAGGCTAAATATTTACAAAAATCTAATAGGGGCCCCTTCATTTTGCAAACTGAAGGGGAGTTGTTAGGGTGCCACCAAGACCCTATGTCGTGTCAAAAGTTATGAAGAAAGGTGCATATGAATTAACTGATTTTGAGGAAAATAAGATTCCTGAGCCTATAAATGGGCTCTACTTGAAGAAGTACTATGCTTAGGCCTAACACGTTTTCTTGTATTTTTCTTGTATATAACTTTATGTACAATAGTTTGTCGGTTTGTGTTCTTATATCATCTGTTGGTTGTTACATATGTCTTCTGAATGGTTTGTAGGTTTTGCAGATGGCGCTAGTCATCACACTTACAACCTGGCTTCAGCCTCATGGGTTATTTACTCACCCTCAAGACAACTAGTTTCCTATGAAGGCGCTTTCCTAGGTCCTGCTATCAATAACGTGGCTGAATATAGGGTTGTCATTGAGCTTTTATGGGATGCCTTTTCACATGGCATCACCCAGCTGGAAGTCAGACTTGACTCTCAACTGGTGGTTTCCCAACTCAATCGAGCTTATCAGGTGTGGAACCCTGTTTTACTACGTTAGTTTATGCAAGTTAGGTTATTGGAAATAAATTTTGATTTTATTACATTTAATCATATTCCAAGAAATCAAAATTCATTAACTGATGCATATGCAAACTATATCTTGGATTGGCACTTAACACATATTTCATAAAAATACACAACAGATACATTGCAAAAACGCATGTAAATAAACCAGAAATATATATATATATATATATATATATATATATATATATATATATGTAAATATCTTTCCATATAGATAGGTCGAGTTCTTGATCCTCGAATCTAGTCATAATTGTATAAATACAAAAATTGGATCGTAATCCATAAAATGCCCCTAGGTCTAATCTTGACCACCCTGGTCATCCTGACCACCCTGGTCATCTTGACCTACCTAGTCATCCTGATCATCCTGGTCATCCTACTCTCGGGCTTCTTCAGCTTGTTCAGCTGCAACAGCCTCAGTGGCATCTATGTAAATAAGCACTGCTCTGGCTACCCTTCTCATAAGCCGTATCTAGATAGGTGGGATACCAACCACTAGTTCCTGCATAATGGCATGGATATGCTCAATACGTAAAGTAGGTACTCTTTGGCTAAGTCTAGTCAGCTTCCCCTCAATAACCCTAATCAAACCATGATCCTCTCCTACCACTGGTCGCACATACAATACGAGGATGCCCAACAGGGCAGACTGGTCCAATTTCTGCATTTTAAACATTTATAGGATTAAAAACTTGTGTACATATGTATATGTCTTAATGATTAAAAATTCATAAGAATTTTAAAAACTTGAAAAACCAAAATACCTGTCACTCCCCATGCTCCTCCAGGAGGGAGAATAAGGTCATTGTCACCCCAGAAATCCATCCCAGCATATGGAAACTGCTCCAGTGCTAGTAGTTGTCGCTCCCACCATAGGTAGAAGTCATCATCGTAAACACTCTGAACCGATCCATCGCCGTCCTAGCGGAGGAAGATTTCTCCCCACCTACTCAGTCTAGGTTGACAGGGAGAGAAAACTGGTAGAGGAACTGCAGGGCTCAAACAAGGCACTCTCTCAAAGAAAAAGGCGACTAATATGCTAGAATAACCGAAGTTCTTTCGTCGGCCTCTCTTACAGTCAAAGAGTTGCTTCTTCATTATCGGGATTACTCTCGAACACGAGTCAAATAAAGCCCCCTTTAGACATTCCACCACAATTCTCATTTGGTTTTGAGTTGCAAGATGAAGTGATGATGATCCTGCAACCCTTACTACTATGCTTACCATCACCTGTAATGGCAACCCACGGATATGTGTAATAGGGATGCAAGTTCCCCTTTTTCGAGTGCCAGGATCACAGTAAGTGTCAATGTAGTTCTGAACACTTAGAAGGTCACCACCCCTGTCGATACCTTCCAAGTTGATAGGAGCTCCCCGTCGTGACAAACCCGGTATAAAATAGATGTCTTCAAGTGCAATTTCTAAAATCTCACCTTGTAGATCGAATGCACCTAGATCATGATCCCAATAATTGATAAAATATTCCAGTAAACGAACATTAGATCGCATAGGTGAGGTACAAAAGAACTTTAGCAACCCACTTTGCCGTAATGCATGCACCGTGGGGGCACTTCGAAGTGCATCTTGGTCCATGGTTTCATGTTCCCTCTCCCTCCACTCCAACACCATGTTTTAGCTTGTTAATAAAACCATTTTCAAACATTAAAATCATTCAAAAAAATTTGATTTTGGCCCTAAATATTCTTTTCCTATGTCGCGCAGTATACGCGACTGTCCTTTGGGCATGCCGCATATCATAAGCGGGTTGATTTCGGGAAAGTCGCGTATAAAACGCATGTACACGACTTTATACATTGCATACCCGCGTATACAACGCGACCTCCCTAAAACATCAAAATTTTACATAAAATTAAAAATTTGTTTGGATGAAATGAAAGAACATGAAGAGCCGATTTACCTGACACTATAGGACTTGAAAATCATCCACTAGTTTGTCCACATCGAGCAATTGAAGTCAAAGGTAAAACTTGTCTATATTGGGTAAAAATGTGAAATGGTGTTTTTGATTACTATTTTTGCACTATTTATAGAAATAATTTCAAAAAGTGGGTTTTTAACCTATAGTTTTTAATTTTTATCAAAATCAAACTAATATCATATCATGTTTTCCTAATGAAATAGGTCCAAGGTTACTCAAATTTGTTTTTCACTCATATTGGATAGGATTTTGGTCATTTATATGCATTTTTGCATTTATACCTAATCCGCCTTAACCCTAGAATCACTACGTTGACCACAGACTATGGTATTTAACAATTTAGTACCTTGTCTATATCATTGTTCTTACATGGATAGGGATTTCCTTCCATGACTACCATAGCATAGAACACATTTATTGTATTTTGGTACTCATGCCGCATCTGTCATAGGTTTTGAGGAGCTGTTTTAGCTATTTTTCATGCCAAATTGAGCCTCATTTTGGTCTCTTTTTACAAGTTATCCCTTTTATAAGGCTCCCCACCTTTATGGAGTTTCTTTAGGCCCAGATCTAACTCCTTAAAATAGACTTGACTGCCAAGTAAAATTGTCCATTCATGCTTGCTAAGAATATGTGAATGGGCATCCACATTGGTGGTAGGTTATCTCTTTCTCTGACCATGTGGAATAGCACGAGAAATGATCACTCTCTTTTCTACCGAATTGAGAAGAGTATTCTCAGGCATAGGTTTATCGCTTTTTCGGACTTGAGGGACTAAATTTATGGAAAAGTAACACCCAGTATGAGCTTAGTTTTCTCTTTTTCGTGCTCTGGACCTAAACATGAAAAATATTTTGAGTGTACTTTATGTCTTTGTCATGGTCGTTAAACATGAAGAACAAAACATCTAGTTTATTGTTGTAAGCCCCATTCCTCATAATCAAATGGATCTTTCCGAGCGATATTGCTTTCCTTCACACTCGTAAAACTCAAGCTATATGCTGCTCTTGAAGGAGCATTGGGTAGGTGGTAATTCAACCTTTTTTAGACCTCCCTGACTATGTACAAAAAAGGTTCACCTTTTCTTCTTCAGAAGTTAAGAGAATTCTCCAAAGGTATGTTTTATACTTTTTCGGTTTCAGGAGACTAAATTGGATGAAAAAGGACCCCCCTAGAGCCTTCTTTGGAGTTTTTAGTCTCTTTAAACATGAAAACACCACATGAGCATGTACTAGTTCGGGCTTGTAAAATCCATGAATAAGTAGCATTATCAAGCAATATTTCCTCTTCTCTTCAAGCTTGTCAAAAATTAAGAGAGACCTGAGTTTACTTTTCTGGACTCATTAACATTTAACAGGAAAGATAAGGAAGAAATTTTCTTTTTGGGTTACAGTCGGTGGCAGCATGTCCTCCTTGAACATAACGCTCTCTGAATTTTTCGCTACTCATGTCTCAGTGTACATTTTCAGTTCAGCTATCACTTCGAGTTTCTTACTCCTCCACTTGTCACTTATGCCTAGGGAATCTGATCATGTCTCCTACATGACAGATAAGTCTAGTTGTTCTATTTGAAAAGTTAAAAGCTGGCTTGGGTCACCTCTGTGTCGTGTTCACTGTTCAAGCATTTATCCCTGCTTTTGGTTATTATCCTGATTCCATCATTATCCTATCTGATATCACTTGTGTCTACCTTCCTTTATCCAGTTCCTAGTCACTCTTGTGATCTGTTGGAGGATCTATTGCCTTCCTCATCACAACATGGTTTCTTATCAGTACTTCCTGTAGACGAAGACATAGAGTTTTGACGATGGTACCCTAGGGTTCACTTTCATCATTGGTGAATTCCTTTACTTCAGTTGCCAATTATCACCTATTGATCGACAATCTATTGAGTCCTATCCATGTTCGACTTCGATACATCTATTCACATGGCCTAGATTGTACTGGTTCCTTTGGATTTTGATGAAGACCTTAGGTTTACCTCTATAACCTAAGTTGTGCAAGATTGTGTTGTGTTCACTTACACGGCTTCCACATATTGAAGACTCATCATTGTATATTGTGGTTTCGATCCACCTTTGTAATATACATGGTCTTGTACTCGTATCATATGATGTAATCAAATATTGTAAAGGAGCTAGTGTTCCAGTTTATTGAACATGGCATCCTCAGATATGATTTTGTATATGACATTGATATGTATTTGTTTCAAGTACTTCCTCTTCTTCCTTGGACTTCTGAGTTCTCCAATATAATGATTATAATGTATTTTGGCCATCACTTCCCTCTGACCTCACACATTAGGGGGCATCTGTTATCAGCCAAAATGGCACTTCTCCGTCCGAGTGCCGACATTCCTCATGTTGGTACACAAAAGGACAAATTTGGATTGAAGTAGCCAAAACACTATAGATGGGCATGAACTTTGATGCATTATCCTCAAACCAGCCTTATATATTTTTATTATGAGTTTTGGGTTGCATACACGACTATATGCATTGCAACTCGCGTGTCATACGCGAGTATTTACATTGCAACCCACATGTACTTGCATACGCTAGTTCCCTCTGAGAAACATGTGTATCATATGTGAGTTGTCTATATTAATACCTGCGTATACCTTAATTCAACATTAAAAAATATAAATCAAGATTAGATGAGATTAGTTGGATCCTAATCCATAACTATCCCAACCATCTCAACCATCCCAACCTTCGAAACCACTCTATTCCCCAGAGTATAAATAGAGGCCTTGGGGTGGGGGCTAATCAATCAATTTTGGAGAGAAAATTTATGCTGGTGGTATATCTTCAGAGTCTTGGAGCAGCAAAACTCAAATTCCTTTGGTTGCATAGGAGTCCTTGTGTCAGAAGCTGGGTTGTATTCTTATCTTATTCATCGCTTGTTAATAAAGAGAATTCTTCTTCGAATCTTTTATTGTGCCTATTCCATGTATATTGGTTTAATGAATATGTTTGATTATATTATTTATATGTTTTTCATCTAACCTTTGATATATATATATATGCATGAGATATTACTTGAAGGATTTTCTCTTTGCAGGTGGAGAGGTGCATCCCTAGAAGCTTTGGAAATAAGTGGACCGAGAGAAGATCAAGATTGGATCAATCGTCGTTAATCGGGTAAGTCAATATTTTCCTCCTATTCTTTCTAAAAAGCTGATTGTCTGCAAGTTAGTAGTAAGTTGGTAGCCCCAGACCCTAGGTTACAAGGGTGTAATATCCTGAACAACAATAACTATTCAAAATTCTGATTTTGTGAGTAAACATGATTTTTTGTTCATTGACACAAAAGGTTCAAGGTCCTATCATAAATATATATGGAAAATATGTATACTAGAATCAACATGGATAAAAAATATTTAACTTGAAAGAAGGTGATCATAATCTAAATACATCCCACGACTAACCCACTTTTGTAGGAAGAAGTTTGCATAATTAGAGACTCTATGTTTGAAGCAAATATTTATAGGGTCCTTTATATTAGTGTAGCACTCAAACAATACTTTTGCTCCATAAGACATGCATTTTTATATTGACATGACACACTAGTAGAAAGGAATGTAAGATATGTATGTTGTTCCTATCATACACATCAATATCATGGATGTATCCACCTTCACCATTGATTCTTTGTGTCATGTCAGACATATCCATTCAATTTTTTATGGCATCCTATACATGACATTGTTTAGGCTACCTTGACAACCCATCCTATCGTCTATACCGTCAGTCCTTGGTTGTGGAAGATAACATATAATCATATGCACTCATGGCACATAATGAATAGCCTCATAGAAGTGATGCTCCACTGTGCCATAACTCTCCACCCCCCATTCCTTCCCTATCCATTACAACCAATCTTCAACATTGTTGACAACTTCATTTTGTCCTTAGACTAAACAGTTTCACATTTTCCCCCAGATTACTAAACATCACCATCCTCTTCCATTTCACACAGGACTAAAATCTACCCCTTGTCATCCTTATTCAACGAGCCATCTTAGACATATGTAGACAACAAACGATAAACACCAAGTCGTGTGTAATTATTTGTGAAATATATACATTTCCAGAAGTGGAATTCCTTAGGCCATACAATGTATATCTCATGATACATGCCAATTAATGCTGGGATGCTTGGTGCTTATTGTTTTCCTATGCAAAATAAATGTGATCATCATCTTGAGATTGTTCCTTTTGGGCCTCCACAACCTGCACAATATTCCTTAACTCTCATGACTAGGGATCCAATGTACCTTGAAAACACGCACCTTGGCCTAAAACCCAACAACATGATCACTCTTTTAATGAGAAGAGCACAAAGTGAGTGCAAGATAATGATGGTCTCTCATGATGTGTTAGTGGTAATGCAAATATGGAAAACAATGATCTATTTAATTGGAGGGATAATTCAAGTTACTTTTACAACTAATTTGAATATAGTGTAAGAAGATAAAATGTGGGAAATCAATATAGGTTTTGGAATATCTAACTTTTAATTATGGAAGTTTTGTATGACTACGTGAAATTCTAGTTTTTCTAGCACTGAAATGTTACTCTTCTTGCAAATATAATGTATATGATTATGTTAGTTCAATTGTCGAGTACCTAAATGATGGTTTTTCCTTAAAATAATTTGTACAATTGTAGAGAACACTTTGTTGCTATGTCAAGGTACTAGATATGTATTCTTCCAAAACATAAAATCCAATATCAACTTATTGGCCTTCCTTTGAAAGAAAATCCACAAGTATATTGTGTTCACAATATACAAAATTGTTTGAAATAACCTCAAACAAGGATGCCGCCTCTTTTAAATAATTTGGAAAATATTCTTTTTGAACACAGAGAAATTTAATCTCCCCTTCCATCCATTGATAAAACAAGGAGAAATCCCCATATATCTCAAGCTCATAACCTCTTTGTCCATGGATATTTTCATAAGAAGATGAAGGGACATCATTTTAGCATGATTATTTGATCCATGAATTCCTATACTAGCCTAGAGTATATTAAAGTTCTCCTTAGATAGAAATAGAACACCTTCATTGCTACTAAATTTATCTACACGTTATCTAGAACCATCAAAGAAACCCTAGGGACATGATTTGTCGATATATAAGTCAACTACCTACTGTGGTTATCTTATGTTAGGAGTCAATTTGAATCCATGGAATATATCGCATACCTAATTGTAAATATGGAAGGTATGAATTTTCTCCCTTCCAAATATCTCAGCATTATGTGTCAACCAAATACCTGATATAGCGAGGCATGGAATTTCCCTGAAATTTTTTAATTTCAAACCAAGATCTATGTCATTCCTGTATTGATGTACCTGCCCAAACAATGTCTATTTTTGTCATCTTTTCTAGATATCTCTATAGATGTTGAGATTATGAATAATGAATAACTAAATGAGAAATTCTGTCCACATCTTTCATGCATAAAAATCAAATGTTGGGTCCTTATCTTCCTTTTTTCACCTTTCGAAGTTGGGTCCTTATCTTCCTCTTTTCACCTTATGAAGTTGGGTCCTTATCTTCCTCTTAAATCCTTCCATTGTTGGAACCTCGTCATTGAGTGTGACCCATAGGAAGCTTCTCATATTTATAGGTTCCTTTATTTTCCATATTTTATTTCATCACATATCTTCTTAACCAATATGATCCATTAAAGCTTCATAACCTAACTTTGTAGTGAATGTACATGTCACTTTATTTTTAGCCCACATTAAGGAATCATATAAATCCATTATTCTTGTTTGTACTCCTTCCATCTCATTCAAATATTATATCAATAAATTGTCAATTCGTTCTCCATGGAAGTTAATGAACTGTGTTGATTTCCAACCCTTCTTCCAAACAATTGTAGCTTTAGTATCAGTAATTTGATGTAAAGTATAAATACTGTTTTCATGAAGGTGTTTTATCATATCAAGACTTGGAAAATTATGTTCACCACATCCCATAATTAGATCTGATCCAATCCTTACATTATTCACATTTCCAACCTTCCATGTAAGAGAGTTTTCAATGGTAAGAAAGTCTAGTACCATGGCCTTCCAGTGATTTGAAACATTCTTAATGTTTTTATTAGGGCTCCTCATCTAGTATAGTAAATAAGTAGAGGTTACATACCTCTGAAGAATATTAGCTTTACAAATAATTCCATTTGTAATAATATTCCAAAGAATTTTTGTAATTAGAGACTTCCCAAATAAATGTTTATATTTCAAGCCCCATCTTCTCTTGTTTTTGGAAGAGACATGAACTTCTACTTGTGGCATGAATCCGATGATCCTCACCTTTACCACTCCATAAGAAATTGCAACAAATATTTCTAATATTTTCAAGAACTCCTTTAAGGATCCAAGCTAGAGAGTGCCAATACACCAAGATGGATTCCAATACAACCTTGACTAGGGTTAATCTGCCTCCACTTGAGAGCCACCTAGTACACCACAAATGTATCATATTTTCGATTTTACCAAACAACCATCCTCAATCACCATTTTTTCATCCATTTGAATTGATAATGAAACTAAGGTATTTGAAATGTTATTGTTAATGAAAATCCCCAAACATAAACAATACCTTCACCGAATGCTTCAAAATATGCATTCAAACCATTGAAACTAATGTATGACTTTTGTAGATTCATCTCCACACCTATATCCACACAATAGAGGTTAAGTTCCTGAATTTTTCTACATTCCCTCTTTGAACCATTACATAACACCAATATATCATTCGCATATAATAAATGAGTTAGAAACACAAAAATTCCAACCTTGACCCTTTATAAGAATCCCAATTATTTTTGTTCCCCAGTTGCTCGATTAAGCTGGCCTTTGCAACCAACAAAAAAATTGTATCAGTAGAAAACCCTAACTCAAACCCCTTGTATGTTTGAATAAGGTTGATGTGCGTTAATGATGAGAACAACATAAGAGGTATATGTGACATATTTCATAATCCACTTGACAATAGTATAACATCGTTCTGAGATATAACCATTTTCCCCTATCATATGCTTTGGAATACACACACACACATACACACACACACACACACACACACACACACACACACACACACACATATATATATATGTATGTATATAT
>LPNX010698634.1:106341-131546 GCA_001517045.1 Pseudotsuga menziesii
TCGATGATGGATTTTTGTAGACTACTTAAAAATAATATGAATATTGAGACATTGAGATACATTCATAAAAAGGGGAGTTTTTTTTAGTATCCCAAACCACCAAGTCCATCATGTCAAACCTAATTTAGAAGTAACCAAGTTATCAAACACATAATTGGGAATTGTCAATTCTGCTAATAAGTTTTGGAATTTTACTTACACACACATTATAAGAACACACATGCAATCTAGAATGTATGTACGCTATGAATTGCATGTGTCTTCTAGGAATTATGATAAAAAACAAACCATAAAAACTCATGCTATTCTTTCCCCTTTTCTGAATTCCCATGATAACATTGAATATATCGGCCATGCTACCATATATCTATAAAAAAATATACAAATGCCAAATACTCATCCTCTTTGCATGCCATGTCTACCAATATTGAGTATTTGTAAAGTGATAATCTTGCAGGTTTTTGAATGGTGTCTATATGACACCCCAAGACTAGCTATCCCTTAAAGAGGAGCAAATATAATAATGGCACTCATATTTCTAATTGAACGCCTTTTTCATGTCCATGAAGCACAAGCAAGATTTGTTTAGGGCCTAACACCCTCGTTTTCTTCCCTTGACCATGGTACACTATAAGAAGTATATTCAATATAATTAACAAAAACATTTAATCACAAGAATGGACCAAGACCTTTAACCAAGTGTTACTCATTTCAGGGTCAAATATAAAATTGTATTGATGTGTCGAAAGAAGGTTGGTTATATTAGTCTAGTAGAATTCAAAGATATAGTTGGTATAAAATTAAAAATTGAATAATTATTGGAGGCCTTGACTTCCATTTGTGGTGTGAAAAACCTCCTAATGGTTCCCATACCCCCACCTAGAGTCCAAAAATCCCTTATAAAGGGCCTATGTAGTTGTTTGGGGCTTATTTCATGGCCTTTGATTTCAAGAAACTTTATTTTATGTCAAAGATCATTATTTTCACTACTTCATTTGGGGTCCAAATTTGATGTTTCAACCTAGTTCCAATGAAAAATTCAAATTTTTACGTTGAATTAAAGTCGAATAGGTCAATTCCCACTAGCTCGTTTGATTAAGGTGCGGGTCTTGTCAGCAAGGAAACCCAAGTTTAATTTCCCTTAGGGGTGAGCTAGTTGGGAGGAGACACTCAAAATTTAAGCAGTTGAGGGTTGGTGTGGCCCATGACATGTGTGATACCAAAGTGATTTTGAAGTCTTAGATTCCCCTGGTTCATGGTTTCTTAGACCAAAGGCCACTCCCGCAAGTCAGGGAGAGTCTAGGAAACAAAAAAAAGTCGAATAGGTAGAAAATATAAAGGGAAATTCATGTCATGTCCCAATAAACGCCACTTAAGTGACATTAGTATAGTAACACCTTTTAAGAGATATTTATATCATCCATGGAACTTCACTCAAGCAACATATCTATTCCCACGTCTGTTAAGCGATGTTACGGTAGTTTTAGGTTATTTTTCCTCTTTTATATGACACTGAAAAGTCGGTCAAACAAAAGAAAACAATACATTTTTTGAGAAAAATTGGGATAAGAAGAAATTTGGTTAGAACTAATTTTTCCTTTGGATTTAGATTATCCTTGAAACCATAATTTATTTTTTAATTAAGAGGATTAATATTTGACTTTTCTTCATCATGTACCCTAGTATGTATTGGTGTTTTCTTGCAATTATGTTTCTATTCTTTGAATTTTTGTTGTTGATTTGAGTTGATTAGGACCATTTTTAAATGATGTTTGTGCACCATACATTGCCACATTTAACACACAAACCATTCAAAACTATACCCCATGAAGATACATTTGGCATGAAGTTGATTTTTGTTAGTATATTTTTAATTTTCTATTTGTGAAAATATTCAAATTTATTTAGTGTATTAATGAATGGTTTTTGTATTTTATTGAGGTATAAAACAATATCAAGTAACCCTAACTAGGACGCTAATGTATATGACCAAAATGATTATATACAATCTGTTCTTGTTTCTATATGTGTTGCAACTGCGGATCTTGCTCCAAATGAAAGCAATTAAGTTTGCACACATTAGCAATCATGATAAAACCTTTAGTCAAAACCATCCAAATCTTGATCATGATAGTGATGATGGGAAATGTTATTTCCCTTGTACGCAATGCAAAGGCATAAAGAGAGGAAGTGTACTTAAGTTAACAGTTATAAAAAACTGTTTAGATCATGGGCACTTGGAAGGTGGAAAAGAATATCACCCCTTAGTAAGACAACAAAAACATGTTGTTATGACACTTTTCAATAGTTTTGATACTTTTTCTATTTCAATCCTAATTATATTTATTTTGTTATAATCATTACAAAGACAAGAATGCAATTTCTTGGAATTACACATGCTACAACTCATAGTAAAGATGGTGAGGCTTATGGAATTGAAGTTGATACTATGGAATAAAATGACCTTAATATTATTGAGAATGAAGGGATAGATAAGTTGATCCATGACAAATTTGTTTTAATGGATGAGAATGCACATGTGCATGAGATATATGAAGATATTCATGAAGTAACTCTTATTGATAAGGACCAAAAATATTTATAAAAAGACTCAAAGACAAGCCTTCTCTTAGATATTTTGTTGTTGGTCAACTTGAAGGTAATGAATGGTGTTTCAAACACAAGAATGACACATTTGTTAAGGTATGCAATATTTTTCTATATATAATTATAATTGTTTGTGAATAATATGTGATTGTGATGTATAGGCCCTTAATTTTCATTTTCCAATAGATTATTTTAATTTTTCTTGTAGGTTGTTAGGTGATATTGGTCTACTGCCGTCAAATACTTTACCTCGCACATATAGAGAAATGTGCATTGCTAGGAAAGATATAGGAATGGAGTATAACAAAATTGATGAAACTCCTAATCATCATATCATATATATTATGGACAACATGCATAAAAATATAAATGCCCTGAATGTGGAATTAGTAATACCATACTGACCATGTAACAAATAAGGTTCCCCACAAAGTTCGTCATCATATTCAAATAATTCCACATTCCAATGGTTGCTTAGATGCAAAAATGGTTGCTCATTATATCTTTTTTTATCTATGGATGCACCACTTCATGCCATAAAACCAATGATAATAGCTTTTAGTGGGGTAAAAATGAACATAAATCTTTTGAAGAAATGAAACAAAATATTAGTCAATCCCTCGGTCTTGCATTGCCAAATTTGTAGAATCCTTTTGAAGTGGAGAGGTGTGCAAGTGGATATGGTATGGGAGATATATTGAAGTAGGGAGGTAAGATGCTATGCTATCATTCTTAAATGTTTCATGGTGGAGTATTGAAATACCATACATAACATAAGGAACTTTATGTTTTAGTTCAATATGTTAATAAATTGAAGCACTATCTTATGGGAAAGGAGATCATCATTGACATTAATCACTAGCCGCTGTAGTTCTTGCGGGCCTAGAGTAAGCTTCAACAAACGAAACACAGTAAGTGGATGGGGTTTTTACAACAATTTCATCTAATCACCAAATACAACAAGGGAAACATTAATAAGTTGGAATACATGCTTTCAAGGCTACCCACATCCAATACCATAGTTATGGATGCACTTTGGGATAGCAAGGAGAATAATCTCAAATAGACATATGAGATTTCATGGTGCCTTTTGCACTAGAATTTGGGAGAATATGGACACCAAGTTGATGAGCTTGACAACTTTCCATGTACACATATATAGGTAGACAAATTTACCTCAATAGGAAGTTGGTTTATCTTTTTAGGGATTACAACCATAACTATCCAAGGACTTGGGATGAAAATTAGATTTATATTGAACACTCGTGTAATAGAGTAGTATATAATTCTATCAACAAGTCCCCTATAGAAACTTGATTTGGATGGTTTCCACCTCCACCCTTAGATGTTGTACATCGATAACAAGGATGAGTGAGGGAATACACCATATGAGAAGAATTGAAGGATAATTTTTTTTTTTATAAGACTAGGAAATCCATTTGTAAGTACAAGAGACATTAAAGAAATCATAAGAAAATTACAAGGTCAACCCTGATATACATAGAATTGAGAAAACATTCAAGGTGGGAGACAGAGTTTGGTTGGATTTGAACATGGAAAGGCTAAATGGTCTTGGTAAGAAGATCAAGGCGCTATGGTATATAGGTTCCTTAGAATTGTTGAGAAGGGTGGGTGATAATGACTATAGACTCAGTCTAACCCCATAAATGCACATTTATTTAATAATGAATGTGTAGAATCTAAAACTATCTGAGCCTTCCATTTTGGACCAAGAGACTATTGAGCAAGTCCTACCTATGATGGAGGACTTAGCTCTAAAATATCAAGCATAGTTAGCCGAATATACCATTTTGTAGAGGAATTCCAAGACAACTATATGGGGCCAACATGAACTTTGACAAATTGGGCTGAAAGGATAACTTCCAGAGAATGTTAAATGGTACTTAAGGGACAAGGTAGAGGAGAAACTTCCCCAGTACGTCCTTTAGTGAAATATTTTTGGGAACAAAAGACTTTCTAAGTGGGGAGGTATTACTCAAAATGGATCATTATATAATTTATCATCTATTTTGGTACTTTTTAGGTGGAAAAAATAGAGGCAATGGCTTGAAGGGCCCATTTTATGGGTAGGTTCTACTTTGGTGTTTTGGGGTCCAAAACCTTCCATATTCTATTCCAGGACTTAAACGACTATTTTTTGGGGTAAAACATTTATGAGAAAAAAATACTATGCTCTTTATGTTTTTCTAGACATTGAGATTTTTCCACCATTGAAAAAATCACCTCAATAATAGTTCATATGTAGAAGTTATGCCTCCCACAAGTTGAACTACTTTGGACTACCATGGTATCGATTATATGCCATGCCAACTTCCATTTCTCACACATGTGGAGTTAGTCACATTTGGAATTTCAAGAAAATTCTAGAGGGTCCAAAACCCTAACATATATTGGAGTTTGGGACATGAAATAATCCTAACCCTAGACAACTATTAGGGTAAATGTTAAATATTGAGCTACTAATAAAAGAAGGGGTTCCATTTATTTGTATTGTTATTGTTCCATAGTCGAGCAAAGCATTTGGGAATGGGATTTTGGAGCATACCAAAGGACGTATACAATCTTGCAACAACCATATTGATCATAGTGTTTATGGAAATGCCATACTGAGTGCCCCTGTCTTTGTCTTTGCATTCCATAAATGAGAAGAAAAGAGTAGAGCACATGCTTCACCTTCTAGCTAGATTTTTCCCATATTGGGTTTTCCCACGGTATATATTATGTTCATTATGCGAGTATGGTGTATTATTTGTTTTCTTTTTTCATTTTTGTTTTCAATTTCTCTTAGATTCATGGTAGTATATTGATTTGCAATGTAAAGTAAAACATTCCATAATAAGACATTGTACAATATTAAAAATCTGTTGTGACAAATTGTTTCTGATGGAATATCCCTGTCTTCTTATAAATCAATACATTTTGCACAAAACTTGTGAATGGAACCCATATCACCCCATAAGACATAGATTCCCCAAAGAGGATTTTTGTTGTGGTTGAAGGCCTTGTTCATGGCCATTAATCCCAATACCTAAAACGATAATTTGTTTATGTCCTAAGGCCCTTATTTTTCTACCCTAGCCATGGTAGAGGACCCAACACCCATTAATATTGTTAATAAAATACTAATGTGCTTATATTCCTTGATGGAGGCCTTGTTCATGGCCATTAAGGACAGGCAATATTTTTTTAGGTCCCATGACCCTTCTGTTGGTTTATCCAACAATACTGAGAGGGGGGGCGGAGGTGAATCAATATTTCCCTTTTAAAAATTATTTTAAGCCAATTAGTATTAAGCACACATTAAATATTTATTAAGAAACATGTTATGAGCAATAAACAATTATGGACATAGAAATTTTTATCGTGGAACTCGCAAAGGGAAAACCACCAAAACACTTTCGCATTAATAAGTTTTACAAAAAAAATTACAATCTATGAGAACTCAATCCCCAAATTTCTTCAGCTACAACTTAAAGGATGCACCAACACCCTATTTACCATCTACAACTGGAAGGAGGCTAGGACCCCCGAGTTTATCGGCTCCAACTGAAAGGATGCTTCGAATCCTTTTTTACCAGCTTCCACTAGAAGGAGGCTACAACCCCTTCCAGGCTTGCAACTTTCCCTAGTAGCACCCGATCACTCTTATTTTGGTTTTCATATCTTCAGAATATGCATATGTTCTACTCATTCTTTCACTGACCTGTCCTTCTTACATTCACTTAAAATCATCAGAGATTGCTTCTATGGTCTCACCTTTTCATCTTCATTTTTAAAACCGCAGAGACACTTTTCAATTGAATGGATCTCTTAATATATTTTTCGTTAAAATTCATGTATATATTTGAATCAAAGCATTTCTTTCAAAACACTGTATCTTTTAAGAAATAATATGCCTCCTCAAAACATAACCCTAGCTTTTCAATTTAGCAAGATATTGTTTCGTTTATCAACCAAGACTATCGCCGTATTCAAGAAATAATATGCCTCCTCAAAACATAATCCTAACTTTTCAATTTAGCAAGATATTGTTTCGTTTATCAACCAAGACTATCACACGTCCATTTCAAAATTGCTGATCATCACTGTCAGGATCAGGCTTAGTTCTGATTAACATTAGTATACAACCAAAGTAATTAGTGCTTCGCTATTCCTTCGGCAAACCATATACACGATGATACTTAACCATTTTCGCATCCGTTTTTGTAATTTTTCACGTCAGCATGAGTTCCTTGCGAAACGATTGCAAGAAATAATAACACATTTACACCATATTGATACCATTTCAATTCTATTTCATATATTTTTAGATGGACTTTCTTCTTCATATTGATGACAGAGAGTTTCTAGACTTCTCTTTTTGATAGCTTCCCCTGCCATCGATGGAAAAGGGTGTGACTCTTACTGCTTTTTCTTCTCTTAATCCTGTTAACTAGACTTGGTACTCACCACTATGCTATGAATGATAGTCTAGTTAACATCCTTATTTATCATTTTGTAGTGATCGAGTCTTTCTTTCTTGAATGAGAAAACCAGATGATACTTGCAAGACAAGTTGAAATAGACTCCCCCTGTCACAATGTTTCCTTTTGCTCCATTAATGAGTCTCTCTTAGTTACTTCAAGCCAAGGTGATGGCTTTCCAGAGAGAGATTTCAGTGTGTGAGTAGTGTTGGACTTCTCAGGCATTCCTTTACACATCAACTTACCAAGAGTCTCACAATGTCATCTTGTCACTCATCAGACATTTTTTCTGTATGTACATCAAGGTTGTTATGAGTATCTTTGGATGACATCTTTTATAGATGGGGACTTTAATGACAATATTTAGTATTTTTCCAACACCATTCATAATGTTTGGTGTGTTTTCATGGTTGGACAACCCACGGGTTGCATCTTTATGATTTCATGCTCTTACCATATTTTTTTATCATTGCAAAGGGGCTTCAAGAGTCTTGACTTCATTTTTAGAATCTCGAATTGTGAGAGAGGCCGAGACTCGATGTTTTTGCAATTCTTTATACACACAAAAACATATATTCGGGCTCTACTCCATGAGTAATGACTATTGTTAAAACTATATTTTTGTGTCTTCATAGGCTGTCATGATAGTCTTGCTATATTGATTATATTAGCTATGTCATGTAAACTCTACAATGACTTTGTTTATAGCTTCATCTGATTAATGAACTTCTGCATGATGCAAAGCAACTTTTTAACAATCAATACCTATTTGAAATGTGTTACCCAGGCATTGTAAGCGATTATTTCAATGGATAATTCAATTAGTTTTAGCATATGCTCCATGACTGTGATATTTGTCCAATTAGTCTGTCTCTCAGTTCTTTCATCCGACCCTTATTTTTCTTCCACATATATTATTCAATAACTTCATCAATGGTGATTCAACCTTGATTCTTTGTCTTAGGTATATCACAATTCTCTCTATCCATACAACTTTTCGATTATTTTTCAATGGTTCATCAATCTGTCCTTAAGACTCTTTCATAAACTGAATGTTAATTCACATCCCTTTATAGCCATGCATATGCCATCATGCTGTTAACCTCTGTCACATGGGTATCACTTCAAGTCTAATCTTCATTTTTTGCAATATAATGTGTAGTTCAACATAAGAAGAATACTGGGTCTATTTTTCTCTACATATTTCCATTAAAGATGCATCATGCAACTTGTGTTTCTTTAAGGAGTCTTTAATGCCATGAAAACAATGTCTTAACCTTATGTCCTTACTCCCCTTTTTGACATAGGCTAAGTATCAATGTGATATGCAATAGTTTCATTTATACTTTATTCTCCTATAGGGTTACCTAGGTCATCCACTTACCATTGCTTTCGGATATGCTTAACCTCGCATTTAGATTCAAAAATAGTTCACCAAGACTTCTCAGTCTTAGAGGTTATCTATTTCCATATTCCTTGCATGTAGTTACTTCTCTAACACCAAATCATACCAATTGATACCGAATGAGTGTTGTATCCTTGTAGAACACATTTTTTGTGTACTCATTTCATCAATTTCCAACAAATACCCTCATGTTACTTACACGTCATACACTCTCCTTTTTGTCAACAATAATCTAGTATTGACAATTACCATGACCATCATGTGCCTTCTCTTCATCACAATTCTTCTTCTAACAGTATTATACTTCAACTATTAAGTGTTTTTCAGTACTTCACTTGTCACATAGATTGGTCCCTAGGTAAGTATTTTTCTGACTCTTCAATTTGTCACTCATAATCAACTTCTTGTCTTCAAGGAAGACAATATTTAGATTGTTCAATTCCGTTATTCTCATTATGATACCAAATGATACCAATCACACTGAACTTGTGATATTAATTGTTACCAATTTAAATTTTCTAACATTAGCTCCCCTAAGCATATGATCCCTTCTAATGCTAAATTTAGGGTTCTCTTTAGGTCATGAGAGACCTTAGACTTGTCCTATTTTAAGACATCATTCTTCAGTTCCACAATCATCTTTGGAGTTTAGATATGACTTCCTTCTCCACATATTTCCATACCTTTACATGTGTTTCCTTAGATAATTTGTATGTATTGTTTTTGAAGTGCTTTGAAAAGTGCCCAACATTGTGACATCTAAGACATTCAATAATCCTTCCACCATTTGAAATATTTGTGTCTTCATTCCATTCCTAACTGTGTTATTTTCCCTTGGTTCTGTAATCAGCAACCTTGTGACAAAACCTGTGACACCAATGACAATATCCATAGAATGCTCTTTTATATTGAGAGAATCTTTGGTTATTCTGCTTATAATGGATATTTTCATTGGCATATCTTCAAAAGTTTTTGATATTAGGAAGAGGAGAATAATTATGATGATTGGGATTAGTCTTCTTCTAATTCTTCTGCTACATGGGTGTATCTTTGGGAGCATCATACCAACATTTAACATTTTCAACATCACATTGAATGATGGAGATTGATGCTTTAATGACACGTTCTTGACCATGTCCAAGGCTTGTTTTATTCCTGGGAAATATTTGTAAGTTGAAGAATTTATTAAGTGCTTTAGTACTTTCCTTGAAATTCTCATTAATTATTTGTTGAACTTTTAGCCTATCTACTTCTCCCTTGAGTTCAACAACTTCCCGTTTTAAGCTCTCAGCCTCTTTCTTGCTAAGAGTCACTTGTTGTTTTGAATTGTGCAACTCTTCTTGGAAGGTCTTGGAATCTTCTTCCAGAGATATACTTTTCATTTCACTTTCCAATAATTGATGCCTTAGTTGTCTATTCAATTTCCTTAATGCATTTAATGATAGAGGTGAGTTCTTACCAATCATTTTTTGAGGTAATCTCTTCTCCATATATATTTAGACAACTTTTATTAACTGAGACCTCTTCTTCATATTTGAGAATAATGGGGATTTCTTCTACTATCTCTTTAACTGAGTAGACTTTCTTCAATTTGACCTAGAGATCCTTAGCTGAGATACATAGTCCTATCTTTTCTTTGACATGTTGTTGTAATCCATCAAGGATGGCCTCCATTGCCACTAAGTTGTTTTTATTGACTCTTTCTTAGATGTAGTCCTTATTCTCTTTGTTGGGATGTAATTAGAGATTACTGAATTCCATACATCATATCCTAATGACTGTAAGTATACTCTCATTCTTATACTCCATAATGTATATTCTTCTTTATCAAGTATTGGAACTCCATTTACAAAGAGATATACTTGTCCATCCATGTGTGCTTAAGAGTGTCTTCCTTCCAATTGTTTAAAATGTGTGTTTTGAAGGAACATTTCTATGATACAACTTGTTGGTTTATCCATCAATACTGAGGGGGGAAGTGTCTGAATCAATATTTCCCTTTTTAAATTTATTAAACCAATTATTATTAAGCAGACATTAAATATTTATTAAGAAACATGTTATGAGCAATAAACAATTATGTACATAGAAATTTTATTGTGGAATCCACAAAGGGAAAAATACCAAAACACTTTACCAATAATAAGCTTTACCAAATTATTTACAAGCTACAACTTGATGGAGAACTCAATCCCCAAGTTTCTTCAGCTTCATTTAAAAGGACGCACCGACACCATATTTACCAGCTACACTTGGAAGAAGTCTATGGCCCCATAGTTTATCAGCTTTAATTTAAAGGATGCTTTGACACCCTATTTTACTAGCTTCCACTGGAAGGAGAATACAACCCCCCTGCAGGACTGTAGCCTGCCACAGCACCACTCTACCACCCTTATTTTGGTTTTCATATATTTAGAAGCTGCATATGTTCTTTGATGGTCCTCCATTTTGCAGCATTTTATCTACATGTTTGGTCTAGAACATAATTCTTTTATGCGTATTTTCACTTATGAATTGTCACTTAGGCATCATTTTTGTGGGTTTAATAGATATTCAATGAAGGAGCAACAACATGTATAATCTTGTCATTTATATCATTTTTATTGCTTGATTTCAATATAAGTTTGAAGATCATATTTATTAATATTTTTTTTGCATTGTAGGTTCTTTCACCATCCAGTACTCGTTCTTGCACTTGATCCGGTACCTGATCCTGCACCCAAATCGACACATGTTCCTACAATACTACGAATGAGAATAATTGATTCTCATACTTCTGGGTCTCTTCAACCAATTTGGAAACATGGATTGTATTTGTAGATGTTTCACTATGAATTTTTACCTATGATATCTCACCCAAAACCTTTCAAATGCGAGCAGCTCGCAATTCAAATATCATGTAAAAACATTTTTTTAACTAGACAACAAATTTCAGCCTTCATTTCTAGGCAATGTGTGAAGAATCAGGTGAAACCGTTAAAAACCCACTTCATAAACGAACCCATTTACCCCTACATGTGGGAGATACCATAGGGAGAAATCCTTTCCAAGACAGGCGTGATTTTCCCATATTTTTTGTTGGTCTTTTTTTGGGTTGTTGAATGATTTTTTATTATTTTGGGGATTGATCTAATCCATTATCATGTGGATTTTGTTTTATAAATGGGCCTCTTCAAGATCAGGAAGAAAAGGAAAGAAAAACCCATTTCTATGAAACTCTTTCAGCTGATAATAAAAATACATTTTTAAGCTTTTATTTACAATGTGAAACAACGTCTGGAGGGGGCCCACCTTCACACAGTGCTGATCTTTTATTTATGCATTTGGTTATTTGCTGTAAGGATTTCTATTTTCATATTGGTTTGTAATTGTTGTTTTGTATATTTTATTAGAAATTTCAGAAGTTAAACAGATCAAACAAGTTTTGAAGAGAATATAGAGTAGTACTGTAAATGTATTGTTTATTCATGGTTAGCTATATTGCATTTTCAGCTTGTTTTATTTTCACATAAAATACTTATTTTGAGATCTTAGAACGTTATATTTTTGAATGCTTTTTTTCTAAGTTGGATAGATCATAGGCATGCTTCATAGTTAACTTAGAGTGCTCGCCAGGAATTCTGTATTTGTTTTTGAAGATTTCTTTTGGTATAGTGAATTAAGATTTTAAGTAATCATTTGTTGGTTTGAGTGCAGTTACAGTTGGAGGAATTATAGAGTAATGTTTGAAGGATTTAGCAGTAATACTTTGTTTGATTTTCAAGTAAAAGACAACTGCTTTTGATTAAGTCACAGTCATAGCTTCAATTTAGACTAGTAAGCATCATATTGTTAGGAAGTTTTGGTTTGATAATTTCCTTTGTTATTCCAGTAGCGAGATTGTTCAACAAAGTAGGTTCAAGTTCCTTTTGTTGTGTTTTCTTTTAGTTTAAGACTAGATAGATAATTAACCATGGTTTTTTCCTTACAAGCATTTAGTGAAAGATTGATTATTTGATTAGGTACATATACATTTTATATTAGCAGAGTGAATGATAGTTAGTTGTTAATGATTTGGGGAGTTAACAGAGTAAGTTTTACCTTCAAATTACATATTTATGACATAATCTAGAGTAGTCCATCTTACCCTACACATACAGTGTAGCACCTCTAAGTCTACGACTCCTTGATCTATAATTAAATTAAAGGTGAATTAATTAGTTATATATTTTGCCGGACATTCTTCTCATTCTTTGACTGTCCCCCCCTTTTGATCTTCACTTAAAATTCTCATTGTCTGCTTCTATTCTTCTCATTCTCTCTGGTCTCACCTTTTTATCTTCATTTTCAAAATTGCAGAGACACTTTGCAATTTAGTGGATCTCTTAATTATATATTTCTTTAGTAGTCATGCATATCTTTGAATGAACACATTTCTTTCAAAACACTATATATTTTAAAAAATAATATGTCTCTTCAAAACATAATTGTAACTTTTCAATTTAGAAAGACATTGTTTTGTTTATTAACTAAGACTATCATCATATTAATCCTTTCCATACATAAATAATCAAATATTTCCAACACTTGTTGCACCATTAACTAATTTTAACACTGATAAAAATAATGATTTTATTAAATCATTTGTTCATGTTGTCGACAAATCCTTTTTTGTTTGATCAGACTCCACTATCTGAAGCTAGTTACGGTTAATTTTTTATCCCTTGTGCTAAACTATTGACCTTGGAAAATGTCCATTCTAAAATTGGTGATCATCACTATCAGACTTAGTTATGATTAAAATTAGTATACAACCAAATTAATTAGTGCTCCACTATTCCTCTACCAAACCATATACACGAGGGAGTAAAATTAAACTTAACCATTTCCACATCCATTTTGGGACTTTTCCACATCAACATGAGTTCCTAGCAAAATGATTATTGGTCATTAGATCACCACGATTGGAATCCAACCATGGCTCAATTGAATCTCACAAGAATTTTGCATCTGATATGAAGCGTTAACCTCTGAGTAACTTAACCCAACGAAATGACTCATAATCATTGGATTGCCTTTGGGATGATCAACGATGGACTTCAAACAAGCGGTAAACCAGATTCCATACATATTTTGGGTCACCGTTTTGAGCTAAGATCCATGCATTTTAACACAATGAAATCACCTTGAACTGTTGGATCACTTTTGATTCGATCGCGACCGTCAACTCTTCCTCCTCTTCTACTATTTTCGGATCTACTCTAAATTCTGCCCAGATGTTTGTATTGATAAGTTGTAAGCCTTCTTTCCAATCTTATCCAACTACTAACTTTTGTATACTTTATGCAGGTTCATTCTTTTACTACTTGCTAGTTTTTTCTCTCAAGGTGGTGGTCTCAGCTTTCTCAATGTTGACAATTGAAGGTGTCAACATTGCTTAACATGTAGCAAGTTAATGTCAATTTTTTTTTATACTTGCAGTTATCAACTAGAGTTCATCCATTTACAAAGACATACACAATCTTCTTTTCACTCTTGTACAATTATACTTGTTCCAAAACCACATCCTTGACATCAATTCCAACTTATTATTTTTGGGTTTGTTGTGTTGTGTTGAGTTTGATATTGTTCATCACATCATTCTTTTAAATATAAATAAAAAAGAAGACTCTTAGTTTGCAAAGGTATTCTTACTAGTTGAGTATAGCGTAGATAATAGAAAATTTTTATGCACAATTGTCTCCTTTGTAGCATATTAATAAAGCCAATGAATTGAAGGTGGGAAAGCACATTCTAATTATAATCCCAAGGATAGAGTGGGAGTCAATTTCAATCAACTTCTTTAGAAGATTTACAACAATCATTAGGGGCAATGACTGCATCATGCTAGTAGTTGACTACTTTAACAAAATGGTCATAGCATGTTGCAAGAAGAATGTTTTTGCACAACAAACAAACTTAGTTGTTATGTGATAGAGTCTAGGTGCATTTTGGTCTACCATCAATATTGATCTCTAGCCATGATATTGAATTTCTACGTTACTTCTAGAAAGTATTATGGGGAGTGATAGATACCAAGCTAAAGAGAAGTATTGCTTTCCACACAAAAATTGATGATCAAACTAAGGCAGTGTGTCAAAATTGATGATCACCTATTGCATAATTTCGCTTGGGATAACAATAATCTTTATCTTTATGTACAATATTTTTAAAATAAGAAATTACAAATTACAACATGCACTCCACCTTTTGAAGTGACCATTTGGATTTCTACTTAAAGATACAGGTCTTACTCTTAAAGGAATGAGGGTGAACGACGTTACTCCAAAGTGGTTAATAATTTAATCCAATGGTACATCTAGAAAATTTATGATAAAGTTTGAGATACTTTATAGAAGAGTTAGTAGAAACATACCTCTACGCTATCGTATATGACCCATAAACCATTATTTGAGCAAATTGAGAAGAACATGTTTAAGTTGGCTACCAACTTCCACGGGAATTCATCCAACGTGGATCCGTTGATCCGTTGGAAGCTTCGAGAGAGAGGCCTGGCCGTCGAGGCAAGAAAGGTTCGGCAAACGAACTCGCAAGAAGCGTTTCCTTTAACGATCCTCAGTTCACGCGTTAAATGAAAGCTACTCGCCAACTCTTTAAATTCATTTCGCAGAGCATTACAGAGCACAAAAAGGTATTGTGGCAATCACAGCTCAAGAAATCTTAGAATCTTAAATCTTATTTTGAGTGCTCTTCAAGCAATTTTCTGCAGATTTAAATCGCATTGTATTGCAGTGTGCAAAAAATTTTGTCTTTAGGGTTTGGTTAAGGTTGGGGTTTTCTATTTCAAGGTTGTTTTCTCCAGAAAGATTTTGGTAATGGCGATTCCGAAAATGGTAGCAGCGGGCAAAGGGCAGTGGATGGAAATCGCTCCTTCACGGAAGGAATGCGTGGTGAAACGGTCGCCTTCCGGGAAAAAGCTTCTCACGATCGCAGAGGGGCGGAGTCTGAGCGATGGCAAGCTCATGGATGACCTACACCCTGCGTTTCCTGCGATCTCTGACTTCCAAGAGAATGGCGATAATGGAAGATTTGCGTCGGCAGAATGTTGAAGTTTTTCTGTACATCTGAGAAAATCTTCTTGGGGTTTTGCAAATGAGAGACTTGTGAATGCTTTTGTAATCCATATATGCTTCTGTAATTACCCGATTTTGTATCACATTGAACTATTCCTGAAGTTCATAAATTTACAGATATTTTTTCATGTTTGCCTATGGTTCATTTCGATTGATCAGTGACAATTTTGCAATGAATTTTTTTGAAACGTGAGCCTTTGATCAAGAGATGAATTTAGTGGAATGGGAAAATAGGAAATGCTTTTCTACGTCACAAAAAGATGGGTATGAGTAGTGTCTTATGCAACGAGAAATGTATGGAATTGGTTAGATGATTTTGATTTTTGACTCGAAGAGGCAAATGTTTTAGGAAAAGTCTATAAACATTGACATTTTTATACTTTAAATCGTGATTTTAAGTATACAGATGAAATCAGTGCCCCCCAAAAGCCTCTCTGCAATTTTTTTTTTCACTGGATTGAGATAAATTCATCTCACAATGGGAAAAAAAACATGGGTCAAAATCGTCGCGCGTTTAGGATATTCAGATGTTCCTTTGGTCATAAAAGGTATGTTCGTCTTTCTGTTATTTCTTGTTGCAAATTCGTGTTGGTTATCTAATCTACTTCAAACCGCTGTCGGTGCTTCTTCGGTGTAAATGATATTATATTAACTATATTTGTTCTTTGGTAAAGAAAACCCTAAAGGAACTGATGAAAATAATGAGTTTAAAAGTTTTTTTAAGAAGGAAAAAAGCCCGTTCTTGATATTCATAAAAGTTTTTTTTTGGAAAGGAAAAAAGCCTGTCCTTGATATTCATAAAATGAATCAAAGGGCATTTAAAGTGCCATCCCTGAGTAAGGGTTATAATCATACATGATCAAAGAGAGAGTATCAAAATACTGTAAACCAATAATAAGTCTCAACAAAACAAGCTGCAGAGGGGGAGATCCAGAAACATACCCATCAAATACACAATCTAGTCTAAGACAAAAAAGTGAACCTTTCAGCGCAGACTTCGATAGACTATGAGTCCAAAAGTTACACCTGAGTCCAAAAGTTGGATGGTCATTTTGGAGGGCTTCTGCCATGTCTTCCTTTATATGAGAATATACACATATCTTACCTATTGAGCTATCTCTTAGGCTCATGACAATCATGATAAGTTGTCTAATTTTTGTTGATTTTATTTTTAATTTATACAAATGGACTCAATACTTTAAATGTACTTTTAATTTATAAAATGGATTTAATACATTAAAACTTTTAAAAAGAGATCCAAATATTATCTTTATTTCTATTACTATTTAGTAGGAGAAAATAAAGTTAAAAAGTCTAAATACATTAAAACTTTTAAAAAGAGATCTAAATATTATATTTATTTCTATTACTATTTAGTAGGAGAAAATAAAGTTTAAAAGTCTTTTTAAGGATTGTGGTGAAAATGGGTTCTCTTAAAATCATGTTTTTGGAGTTGGTTTTGAGAATGGAAGTGTGGGGCAAGGGTTTTCCTCATGTTAAATGATACTTTTGGTTTTAAACTAAAACTAAATGTAGAAAAGGGATCCAAAATACCAAAGGAGAGTTGTTGACATTGTGGATGGTGTTGTATTTTGCAAGACCTTTATAAATCGCCTATCTCCAAGTTGTTGCTTATTCATCAGTCATTGTCGACTGGGATCTACATAAGAGTAATTTGCATGTAGCGTTGTTAGATGGGTGGAAACAAAGATTCCATTGCCTTCAGGACCAGCTCGAAGTGATTTCGGAATACATGAAGGTTCCAATTTCTTTGAGTTGTCTCAAGGCTTAGATATTTTATCGGGGACTCTATCTCAATTTTTTTATATATTGCCAGCCTCGGTTCCTCTCGAGGGATTAAGATGACCACCTATTTGTTTCAACGATTTCGGGCTACTAGGATGTTATCTACAGTTGAGTCGTCGTATTCTTTTGGAATGCTTATTATATATTTGTCAGGTGTTGCCATTTTATGACTTATTCATATCTGTGTTTAAAATGTTATGTTGTTATAGCGTATCAAGGAAGAATGTTTCAGTCTCAACATTTATTTGTTTGTAGTAAGGAGTTGTTTTAAAAAAATGCTATTTAATGTTAGTTCAATACTTTTAATGTAAACAAGAATCATTTTTCACTTTGAAAAAAGTCCTTTTAATGTTATATAATTATAGTAAATTATTGGTTTTTTTTTATTATAAATTTTGTAGGTGTCATTACCATTTTTTTTCAGAGGGTTAACTTCATAGCAGTTAAATCAAAGTTATGTTTTTCCTATAAAACTCAAAAAGAGGATTGTGATTAGTGATGAATTCAATTTTTTTTTTATTGTAACACCTTAAGAGGTGAATGCTTAAAGAGCACTAAAAACAAGGTGTGTATATGCATCTGCATAGGTTAACATTTATGTTCTTGGTGGAGTTATGGGGCATTTCAAAGTAATTGTTGAATCATGAATGTATGAAGTATGTACGATAAGTGTTAGTGCAGAAAGCATGTAGAAGTAGAAAGTCAATAACCTTGAAATTACAAGTAAATGTTAGTGTAGGGTTTGAGGACCTTAACATATTTATTTTATTTTAGATTGTATATGTCATGGCATGTACTTTTCTAAAAATATTGGTAAGAAAATAAAATGTTATAGTGGAAATGAAAGATGCCTATATTTTCTAATTCTTCTTATATGCCAAGACAAAAATAAATAAAAATTAGAAAACAATATACTTAAATCTATGTATGTATAGCTTTATTAGTGAGAGATTTTTGTAGCCTATTTAAAAACAAGTAAAAAATATAGATATTGAAAGGCATATGGGTGTTTTTTGTTTTGTTTTTGGAGCCCACACCACTCTGGTTGTCACGTCGAACCTAAATTTGAAGTAAGGGCTGATGCATAATCATGGAATCCTTTAAAGACACTTTAGATGCCACATAATACTAGAAAAACCTGGAACCTCTGAATTTAGGTGAGAATTGGGGGTACTTCCCTAACGTATTTGAAGATGAAGTAAAAAGACAAAAAGATAGGTAATTGAATTAGCTTTCATAATATATAACATTTATGCAGAAAAAATGTGTGTAAATGATTATAAAATTAGTTTCCGTGAAATTGGGTTTTCAAAATTTGAGCACATCATAACATATCTGTTTGTGCAGGTGCAACAATATATGTGGTAAATGATGTCAATTTTGTATAAAATCTTGCAGACATGTAAATGACATATGGGCCTAGTGCAACACTATTTATTCGTATTGTTTCATGAATTATTATTATTTTTATTAAATCATTGAAGTCAGAAAAGCTCGAAATGGGTGCAACACTTTAGAGGCAAAAATTAATGAAATCCTTGATTTCTATATATATTATTGTAGAGATCGCTCTCTTCTAGTGCACCGTATAGTTTTCTTGGCAAATGGCGAAGGCAATCAAAAGTTATATAAAAAACAATCGATGCATCTATTTTCGAAAAATAACGTGTGTCATTTAAAAAAATAATAATAAATAATTAAAACATACATTTGAAGGAAACAATTACATATTCAGAATCGTAAGATCGTACTCTACAATATTTTAAATTTTCATAAAAAAAGTACTGTGTTTGTCAAAGCAAAACATGCCATCAAAACTGAGCATATTGATATAATTATAAAAGAAAGGTAATCGCCCTGGTTTTTTTGTCCTAGCCAATAGGTTCGGTAGTCCGAAGCTAATTTCGAGCATAATGCCAAACCTTATTCTTGCCGAGTTTTTAAAATTTTAAAACACGCATATGCGTTATAGATTATTCATATCGCATATGCGTTTTTTCTTAACTAATTTGGTATGAGAGTAACAAAGAGTAATGGCACCCTTATCCCATTATAATACCATTTAGACTCCCAATATTCCATCCAGAGCGTCTATAGGGTGGCTCATGGCCCAACATTAAATTGGCTAAGAGGGGGGGTCAAAGGAGGGAGAGGAAGGTGTAGAAGGAATCATGGGAGAGAGGGATGGGTAGGGGACATATATGGGGGGGATAAAGAGAGGAGAAATATAAGGGGAAGGGAGGGATGGGTATGGGAGATATATGAGGGGCGATGGAGGGAGGACAAATATAAAGGGAAGGGATTGGTGGGAGGGGAATAAATATAAGTGGGAGGGAGGGACCTGGGCTCTTAGACATTGTCAAGGGATGAAACATCTACTTTAGGCCCTAACTGAAGCTTCTAGGCATCTAGTACCATCAATAACACCTTAAACCACCATATGTTACCTCTTGAGGCCATTCTTAGCTTTGTGTGTGGGAATTGACACCATTAGGTTGTTTTAATCACTAATGATGGGTTTAGAGACCTTTGACATGGTTGAGAAATCATGAAAACTAGGTCATAGACACTAAAGGAAGCTTCCAAGTTATGGGTCTTGGGGCCCTAACATAGTGGATGTGTTGGTACCATTACAAAGGAAAGGATAACTTAAAGAGTTCATGGCTAGTCATTTGAGTTGTTTTTCGTGTTCATGGATTCCTATGACACGAGCTAACACGTCAAAATCATGGACACAAGTTCCATGAGTAATTGAAATTGATAGCTACTATCAAGAAAGAAGAAAGCATCGGGCTCTGTGGACTGTACAAAAGCCTTCGTCTTTCAAATTTTATAGATGTGACGTCAAAGGGGCCACGCTGTATGGATTATCAAAAGGATTTCTATAAATACTGATTACTAAATCTTGAAAACGGGCGAAATATCACTACTAAATATTGAAAAATGTCGAAATCTTTAATACACATATAAACACTCATTACATTGATGGCCGCACACTTGTTTGAAGAATTCTGGTACCAGATGATCTGTTCTATTCTATGGAGCGTACATTTGTAGACATCGATGAACAACCATCACATGAAAAGAAGCTCACCCCCATTACTTTGAAAACACCCTTTCGACATCATTTATATAATAAATTCACTATATTCAAGAACAAAAGCTCATCTCTTCAACATCTTACCCATAACTACTGTAAACAAAATCACCAATCAATCGCATATCCCTAATCTAAGTCCAAAGACCCCCTAGAGAGGTCATGTGTGGTGGCTTGATACATTATTCTTTCCTCTGGATCCATGGAAGCTTCCTTTAGTGTCTGCAACCTAGGTTTCACGATCGCTCAACCATGTCAAAGGTCTCTAAACCCATCATTAGTGATTAAAAAAACCTAATGGTTTCAATTCCCACACACAAATCTAAGAATGGAGTCAAGAGGCAACATATGGTGGTTAAAGGTGTTATTGGTGGTCCTAGATTCCTAGAAGCTTCATTTAGGGCCTAAAGTAGAGGTTTCATCCCTTGACAATGTCTAAGACCCCAGGGACCTCCCTCCCATTTATATTTATTCCCCTCCCACCAATCCCTTCCCTTTATATTTGTCCTCCCTCCATCCCCCCCTCATATCTCTCCCATACCCATCCCTCCCTTCCCCTTATATTTCGCCTCCCTTCATCCCCTCATATATGTCCCCTACCCATCCCTCCCTCCCATGATTCGCTCTATGCTTTCCTCTCCCTCCTTTGACTCCGCCCCCTCTTAACCAATGTAATGTTGGGCCATGGGCCACCCCATAGACCATCTGGATGGAATATTGGGAGTCTAAATGGTATTATAATGGAATAAGGGTTCCATTATAGGTTTTTGGATGGGAGGGATGGGTCTCTGGACATTGACTATAGTCATGGAAGAGTATACAATAAGTCCCTAAATCAACACACATTCCTTATAGATGTAATATTTGGCCTTTAGTGGGATATGGGTGTCATTATGAGGTTTTATGCACTAAGGATGGGTCTCAGGGTATTAACCATCCTAATGGGACAATAGTGTAACAGAAAAAAGTCTTAAACCACTACACATGCCCTTTAAAGGGGATATTTAGCCTTAATATGGGATATATGTGGCATTAGTCTATTTTATGCATTAAAGATTGTCTAGGAGGCATTGACCATGGTCATATAGGAACCATTATGAATATTTCCAAACAAGAGATAGTTCTATAGACACTACGATGGTCCAAGGATAGGTTTGGAGTTCTTAACCATTGGTATGGGGTCCATTGTAAGGTTATAGAAGTTTAACATATTTTAGTGCATAGACATTTTTATTTGAGATTTGGGGTGGACTACCACCTATGTTTTTTCATGTATGCACTGGGAATGTAGAGATTGATTCTATGGCAGTTGTTCAAAATTAGAAATAATCAATATATATATATATATATATAAGTGGTATCTCGTGAATGGGTAACTAGTATCTAAGCATGGATAAGTCAAGTTTAATATTTGATATGCACTAAATCACATATGCGGTATAGCATACATGCGATAAAATGGACATGCATTATATAAAAAATGCTGGGTTGCATGTTGTGGGCCAGGTTTACTGTAGCAAAAGACATAATTCTTCTGAACCCATGCACAGAGAATTGTTCAACCTGCAATTTAATCATTACTTACACAAATCCATAGGTTTTGTACAAGCTTGGGTGGATTTCAATCAGGAATGTACGTAATAGAGGTCGAAAGTCAGCGAGGAAGGTGCTTACACTAGAAGAAATTGAAAATAAAAAAGAAAAAAGAGGGAAGGTTCCAAAAATCGTGGGCATTCATTGGGTGAGAAAATAGTTCTCATTCGCCCTCAACAAATACTTGACGTAGAGGCTAAGGAAGATAATGCAACATTAAAGGAAGTTGGTTATGGGGGAGATGATATTATTGATCCATTAGTAATGGACAATCTTGTGAAGAGTTCAATAATTATGTTACTCCCGATGCAAATGTGACTCAACAACAACCATGGCCGGTGGTTCAATCTCCTAATCAAAGTTGTCAACCTGTAGTGGATGTAAACGTCACTCCAACGTTTCAAATGTTAAGAAATTTTGCATCAAAATGAAAGAGAAATCCTAAACGCATACAATTAGTGGATGAGAGAAAATTGACTTCCATGGAAGTTAAGGTGGCTAAACGCACTATCCTTCATCATTGTTCTCAAATAATGAAATAATATTTTGATAACAAATCCGAAGCTGATAAATGCCAATTGTTTTTAGCTTTGCTTAAATCTAGAAATATGGAAATTGTTAGAAGAAATTTAGGCATAAGAACAATGAAGAATATCGACTCAAGTAATCACCTTGTTAAATCTCTTGCTGTTGCATTCACATCGATTGGTAAAAAAACTCGTTCACAGGACTATAATGTGGCTCGTCGTGTATTGGTTGAATCAATTGTATGTAGATCCACAAGACAATGCCGTTTACTTAAATGCACATCACAAATTGTGCCTTTACATTCAAAGACACTTAAAAAATATTTAGTAAGAAGAGATAGCCTTGATGTAGAGGGACAAATGGAAACATTAAGTTAGTCGAAGCAGTGAAGGGCCTAGTGCACACATTTTGGTACGATAACGCTAGGCCTTCTTCTAACACAAATGACGTGTTAAAACTATGTAGGGGTTCTAGAAACAATGAACCTCATGTTAAACATTATATTGACTTGACACAAACTCAATTGCTCGAGATGTTTAAAGTTTCCCATGTAGAGCTAAGGCTCGGGAAAATATATTTTGAAAAATGCAAGCCTTGGTATGTTAGAATCAATACCATCTAGAACACTTGTTGTTGTCTATACCACATAGAATTTGATCTATATTACCATACATTTGCAGATATACGTTGCTTTTTGCATCCTCACCATGTGTAGGAATTCTCAAGTACGGTTCCAACAATGTCATCCAGAGATTTCATCCATAGCATAATGTGTCTAAGGCAAGATGGGTATACACATTACTTAAAACAATGTGTAGAGGGTTATTGCAACAATTATTGTGGGCTATCATTATGGTCTGATTGCATCCATGAGAGTGAAGATCAAGCATTCAGGAATGCAATTGTCGAGAAGAAGAACTATCAGTACGAGACATATCAACTACATGATAGGAAAGAAAGCAGGAAGATTAAATTGGTGACTTCACAGGTAAATTGTTGAATATTGACAAATTGATATTCATGTACATATTTTTATGTTGTTTAATAACACTGTTTACTTTTTTACACCAAGTGCAAGTATGCGATTTAATTTCATAGTTTCATGGAAAGATCCAACAGTACATTCAACATGTTGATATGGCACAATGGAAACATGAGCAATTCAAAATATACCGGGACACCTTCCCTCTTGGAACAATACTATCAGTGGTTGAATTTGTGGAAAATGACACCCTACAACCACAAAATGAAATACAAAGTCAATACTATCACTCAGAGTAGGTGAGCATAATGGTTCATATCACGTTATATCGACATGGGCCATATAGAAATGAAGAGAAATGTGTGGTACTAAAAGAAAGTCACTTCTACATAAGTGACAGACGGACCCATGACATCCATTACGTGCAGAATTACTTTAAATTATTCTATGATCATGTGATAGCTATGGATATACCATTTTATCATCATTTCATTTGGTCAGATGGTTGTGCTGGATAGTTCAAGAATGCACGTGTATTTGAATGGTTGTGTTAGTTGCACATAAAATAAAAGCTGCCACATATATGGAACTACTGTGAAACTGGTCATGGCAAAGGAGAGAACAATGACATTGGTGCATGCATAAAAACTACCCTTCGAAGGGAAGAGATGAAGTTTACAAGTGCTCTCCTTTGAGACGCTGCATCTATAGTGAAATAGTGTGCATCTTTCATGGGAGAACAAGCAACAATGAAACACCTAGTGCGAAGAATATTTTTGGAGGTGACAAATGTGGACTGATCCCAAACACATTGGGTGAACACAACGCATGCAACTCAACAGTTTCATTCAATTAGAAGTTCAAACAACTTGGCCCTACAAATTTGGACAAGATTGAAGGCTTGCTTTTGTAGTTCCTGTAGCATCGATTGTTGATGTATTTGTAACTTCGGAATGTATTCATCTATGTATCTTATGTATTGTAACCTGATGTTTATTCCAGGATGTATCTATAATGTAATTGAGTCATGTTGTCATGCCCTGATGTTCCGATCGGGAGGATCAATAATGTAAACAAGTCATGTCAAGTCATTGTGGGTAACCCTCCGATTGTCTAAGGGTTAAAGTCCCTGCAGTTCTGGGGCACTAGGGTTATTAGACCCTCCTAGTAGAGGTCGGCCCTAGTAGGGTTTTAGTCATGTCGAGATTAGTATAAATAGAGAACTAGAGTCTCTATTTATCACACAACTCATCCACACTCAAATGTAGCGCATAGTTGAGGAAGGAGAAGAGACTGGGGCTAGATAAGAAGAAGGTTACTACTGTCGGGAGATCACTTACTGTTTTGGGATTTTACTATTTTGGTGATAATTCTATCTCTGAGGAAGTTGCGGGGTTTTCTCCATTTATGGTTTCCCCGAGGAAAAAAATTGTGTTCATTGTCTCTTGTGTTTGATTGTTGTACTTGTTATTCTCTCAGTTAAAGATACTAATAATGCTAGCTTAATGTTGAAAAACTAACATGGTATCAGAGCTAACCTAAGAAGAAGACACTGTGCAGCTGCGGGAACTAGGGATTCCTAGTTTGTGGA
>LPNX010698634.1:131619-157161 GCA_001517045.1 Pseudotsuga menziesii
CCATATATTTTTAGCAAAAGTAAGGTGGAATAACTCTCCTCCTTAGGGCGCATCTTTCTGTTGAAGCAGAATCCAATTCTGAGGTTTTTCAGTTTTGGACCCGACACTGTTGCCGGAAATTAGGGCTTTTCACAAAAGAGGAATTTTTCAGTGAGCCCAGGCATGGATTGATCTCCTCCCCAAAATCAAAGTTAAGGAAAATTTTCAAGGCATTTGGGTGGACAGATCTCTGGAAAAGTAAAACCCTAATTTGCTTCTGTTCCAGTACTGCGAGATTTTAGCTCCAAATCCAAATCTGAGATCTTGACCTGTTAAGATCTAAATTTTTTGTATTTACATTTAAGGTTCTCAGTTTAAGATGTCTCATCATACCAAGCTTGATGAAAAGCTTGAGGGAGCTGATAACTTCCGAGCCTGGAAGTACAGGATCTCCCTGGTCCTAGAACATAATGAATTAGACTCCTACATCCATGAGGAGGTTCCAGTTCCAGAGGGAGATGAGGCAAAAGCATTACATAAGAAGAATATGGTTATGTCAAAGAAGATCATTGTTGATTCTATCAGGGATCACCTTATCCCACAGGTGTCCTCTCTCAAGACACCTAAAGCTATGTTTGATGCCCTAACCAAATTGTTTGAAGGGAAGAACATAAACCGGAAGATGACTCTGAGGAATCAACAGAAGAATGTGAAGATTCACAATGCAGAGACCATCCAGTATTACTTCACAAGGGTTTCTCATATCAAGGAACAATTAGAAGCTGTATATGAAGAAGTGGATAATGTAGAGATTGTGATGACAACACTGAATGGCCTTCCCAGGTCATGGGATTCTTTCATCCAAGTAATCTGTGCCAGAAAGAAGTTAGTCAAATTCAGCAGACCATGGGAAGAATGTTCTCAGGAAGAAGCATGGATAGTAGCTCGAGAAGAGAAGATGGGAAGTGAAGACCAAGCTCTCACGGTCCACTCCAAGAAAAGCAGAAGAAGATCTCATTACTCCAAAGGTAAGGATCCTCAACATAGAGATAACATTAGAAGGGACCTATCAAAATTGAGATGTTATACATGTGATGAAAGAGGACACTTTGCAAAAGACCGTCCTAAGAACAAGGGTCACTCTCATAAGAAGAAGGGGAACAAAAGAAGACATCATGCTCATGTTGCAGAGGATGATGAACCCTCCAAGAAAAGTACCAGATATGAAAGTGAAGATTCTTCAAGCGAGGATGAATATGTTCTGATCTCCACTCTCACAGGTAACGTTACTCATAGAAGTGATGATTGGCTTATAGACATTGAGGCTTCCAAACATATGAATAGATTCAAGGAATCCTTTGTGAGACTGTCAGAACATGAATCACCTCACAAGGTGAAGCTAGGAGATGACTACCAATATCCAATAAAAGGTAGTGGGGAATCTTCATATAAACTAGATGCGGGTAAGTCTCTAACAATGAAAGAAGTATTGTTTGTGCCAGGACTCAAGAAGAACCTTCTCTCCATATTAGCATTGGATGCAAAAGGAATGAGGGTTGCATTCATATATGGTCAAGTCATCATGTGGCCAAAAGGAAAGACTATCGATGATGCGGTGGTGATTGGAGAACAAGAAGGAGGTTTGTACAAATTGAAGGGCCATCCAGAGCAAGCCTTGATCCATGACACAATACAGCCAAATGAGCTTTGGCATAGAAGGCTTTCACATGTGCATTACAGAGCAATAACTATTGCAAGAAAAACTATTGAAGGTCTTCCAGAATTCCAAGCAAAACATGATGGGGTCTGCAAAGGATGTGCGAAAGGAAAGAATACAAAGAAGACATTTCCCAATAGTGAAAGCAAAGCCAAAGGCATACTAGAAATAATCCACTCCAATGTATGCGGTCCTATGTCATCAAACTCACTAAGCGGGTATGCATACTATGTTTCTTTTATTGATGATTTTTCTAGAAAGACATGGGTTTACTTCATGAAGAACAAAGAAGAAGTATTCAGCAAATTCAAGGAATTCAAAGCCTTGATCGAGAACCACACTGAAAAGAAGATCAAGACTTTTCGATCAGATAATGGCGGAGAATTCACTTCGAATGAATTCAAAGAGCTATGCAAAGAATCAGGGATTAAGAGGAAGTTGTCCACTCCTTATAGTCTACAACAGAATGGGATTGTGGAACGGAAGAACAAAACCATCATGGAAGCTGCAAGAGCCATGCTTCATGATCAAGATCTTCCTATGCATCTTTGGGCTGAAGCTGCCAGAATAGTGGTGTATGTACAGAACTGTACTCCACATAGAGTACTTGAGAACAAGACTCCTGAAGAAGTCTTCTCCAGCAAGAAACTAGAAGTCAGCCATCTTAGAATATTTAGCTGTCCTGTGTACATACACATTCCAAAAGAGAAGAGAACAAAATTAGATCCTTCAGGAAAGAAGGGTATATTTGTGGGATACTTTGAAAGCTTGAAGGCTTACAGAATCTATTTCCCGGGATACAAGAAGATTGACATCAGCAGGGATGTGACATTTGATGAAGAAACAACTTACAACAAATCCAGAAAGATACCTACTGAAGAACCTGAAGAAGCAGAGGCAGAAGCACCCAGAATTCATGATACAACCATGAACGAAGAAGCTCAAGAAGAAGATCGAGAGAAGAATCCTCACAAGAGGAAACCTGCTTGGGTATGTGAACTTATCCAAGGTGTGGAAAGATATGGGGCTTCAGAAGAGAATCACAGAGAAAGAAAGAGGGCCAAATCCTGCTCTGGGTATGTAGCTTTACTATGTGATTTCATTGATAAATAACCTTACAGTTATGAAGAAGCGGCAGAACGGAAAGAATGGAAGGATGCTATGATCAAAGAATATCAATTGATCATGAAGAATGATGTTTGGGATGTTGTCCCAAGACCAGAAGGGAATTCAGTTGTAACTTTCAAATGGATCTACAAGATCAAGCATGCTGCAGATGGTAGCATTGAGAAACATAAAGCAAGATTTGTAGCTCGGGGTTTCTCTCAGAAAGAAGGAATAGACTATGAAGAAACCTTTGCACCTGTAGCCAAATACACTTCCATCAGATCAGTACCTTCTCTGGCTACCGTGATGAAATGGAAGATACACCAGATGGATGTCAAGACTACCTTCTTGAATGGTGTAGTGGAAGAGGAAGTGTATGTAGAATAGCCACTTGGTTTTGAGACACATGATAGAGAGTCTCATGTATGCAGATTGAAGAAAGCCCTGTATGGTTTAAAACAGGAACCCAGGACCTGGTACGACAGAATTGACAGCTTTCTATCCAGTTTGGCCTTTACCAAGAGTAAAGCAGATTCCAACCTTTACTACAAGGTTGAGGATGGCAACCCAGTGATGCTTCTACTGTATGTAGATGATCTATTTGTGACAGGTACGGATGGGTTGATTGCTAATACGAAGAGAAATCTTGCTACTGAGTTCGAAATGAAGGACTTGGGGATGATGCATTACTTTCTAGGTATGGATGTGTGGCAGAGTCCAGATGGAATCTTCCTTGGACAAGGGAAGTATGCAGTAGAGATCCTGAAGAGGTTTGGGATGATGGACTGCAAGGCTATGGACACACCTATGGCATCGAACCTGAAGCTATTGAACGATGCTTCATAAGATTCGGTTGATGCTATGATGTATCATCAGATGATTGGGTCATTGATGTACCTGATGAACACGAGACTATACATTTGCTTTGCTGTGACCACCTTGAGCCAGTTCCTGACAGATCCGAGACATGTTCACTTGATTGCTGCAAAGCATATTTTGAGGTACCTGAAGGGTACAGTTGATTATGGGCTCAAGTATGATGAGAATTAAAAGATTAACCTGGAGGGTTATGTTGATTCAGATTGGGTAGGTAGTGCCATTGATAGGAAGAACACTTTAGGGTGTTGCTTCAATATGGGATCAGGTGTGATCTCTTGGTTTAGCAGGAAGCAATCCTGTGTGGCACTGAGTACAGCTGAAGTAGAGTATGTCGCAGCTTGTTCAGCTAGTTGTGAGGCAGTATGGCTGCGGAAGCTACTGTCTGATATATTTGATCTCCAGTTGGATGCTACTTGCATACATTGTGACAACCAGAGTTGCGTGAAGTTATCAGAGAATCTAGTGTTCCATGACAAGTCGAAGCATATCGAGATCAAGTATCACTATATCAGGGATATGGTACAGAGGGGAGTAGTGAAGCTCTAGTATGTTGCGACGAAGGAACAGATAGCTAATGTATTGACAAAGCCATTGGCTAGGATGAAGTTCGAGTACTTCAGGGAGAAGCTTGGTGTTCTCCAGATCGAGGTTTCCTCCAAGAGAAAATGATGAGACCCATAGCCATTCTGACATGGTGAAAGGATTGTTTCCTTCCATGGTCAGATGTAAGAGCTGAGCCATTCTGTCATGGTGAGAGGATTGGTTCCTTCCATGTTAGATATGAGTGTTGGCCATTCTGTCGAGTAGGACAGATGTAAGGGCAATTGCCATTCTAGGAGTGGAGGCACTTGGTCAGTTACTAGGAAAACTTAGTCTAGGACTGAGAAGCCATTATGATGTGACAGAGGGATGTGTTCCCACTTGAGCAGATGTAAGGGTTGAACCATTTTGTCATGGCTAAAGGATTAAGTTCCTTCCATGTCATATGTGAGTGTTGGACATTCCGATGAGTAGGTCAGATGTAAGGGAAACTGCCATTCTCTAGGAGAATGGAGGCACCTGGTCAGTTACCAGGTAGGTCAGTCAAGGAGGACTGGGGGCCATTCTGATATGACTGTAGGATTGGTTCCTACAAGATCAGATATGAGTGGAAGCCCTTCCATCATTGTGAGCAGGATGTGTTCCCGCCTGGGTGGATGTAAGTGCAGAGCCTTTCTTTGATCATGTGTTGATTAGATATAAGTGTTGAGCCTTTCTTCGATCATGTGTTGATCAGATATAAATGATGTGCCTTTCTTCGATCATGTGTTGATCAAATGTAAGTGCAGTATCTATCTTCAATCATGTGTTGATCAGATAGAAATGTTGAAGCCTTTCTTCGATCATGTGTTGATCAGATGTAAGTTCTGGGCCTTTCTGATATGATTATAGGATTGGTTCCTACATGATCAGATGTGAGTGCTGGGTGTGCCTTTCTGACGAGTAGGTCAGATATAAGTGCTGGATGAGCCTTTCTTCAATCATGTGTTGATCAGATGTAAGTGCAGTATCTATCTTCGATCATGTGTTGATCAGATAGAAATGATGAGCCTTTCTTCGATCATGTGTTGATCATATATAAGTGCTGAAGAAGACCTACATGGAGGCTAGGCCTACAACTAGCATGAAAAATGGCTGGCTCTATAGAAATTCCTGTGACGAGAAGATCTAATGATGATAGCCAGTGATGATCTAGATCCAGTGATGACGATTCAGCAGTGATGATCCAGATCGAGTGATGATCCAGATCTAGTGATGATGCCCAGTGATGATCCAGATCGAGTGATGATCCAGATTGAGTGATGATGTCCCATGATGATCCAGATCGATAGATGATCCAAATCCGAAGATGAATATGACTTGAAGACAAATATGACTTAAAGACTCAAAATACTTGAGATGCAGATGACGAGATGATCCAACTGATACAGAGAAGAAGACCAGTGTTGAAAATTGTGTTGAAAGAATACCTTCCTAGTTAAGAGGGAGTGTTGATGTATTTGTAACTTCAGAATGTATTCATCTATGTATCTTATGTATTGTAACCCAATGTTTATTCCAAGATGTATCTATAATGTAATTGAGTCATGTTGTCGTGCCCCGATGTTCTGATTGGGAGGATCAATAATGAAAACAAGTCATGTCAAGTCATTGTGGGTAACCCTCTAATTGTCTAAGGGTTAAAGTTACCGCAGTTCTGGGGCACTAGGGTTATTAGACTCTCCTAGTAGAGGTCGGCCTTAGTAGGGTTTTAGTCATGTTTGGATTAGTATAAATAGAGAACTAGAGTCTCTATTTATCACACAACTCATCCACACTCAAGTGTAGTGCATAGTTGAGGGAGGAGAAGACATTGGGGCTGGATAAGAAGAAGGTTACTGCTGTCGGGAGATCACTTACTGTTTTGGTGCTGATTTTATCTTTGAGAAGTTGTGGGGTTTTCTCCATTTATGGTTTCCCCGAGGAAAAACACTGTGTTCATTGTCTCTTGTGTTTGATTGTTGTACTTGTTATTCTCTCAGTTAAATATCCTAATAATGCTAGCTTAATGTTGAAAAACTAACATCGATGAATGGGATGATTGTGAGTATATAGATACATTTTATACATGGGATCGAGTGACACTTGGAACCAATTTCAAGGGGTTTAATGAAATAGACCATTTGGAAGATGGTCGGACACATATTTCTACAGACTATGATCACATATTGGATCTCATACAAGTAGGTACAAAAAAGTAAATTAGTAGTACCTAAATTAGAGATTTGATTTATGTATTGTTAAGTTGACCTAAGTAGAATTTAAATTATGTAGAAATTAGAAATGCAAGACCTTATTTAAAAAATATATTGTTAACTCGACCTATTTCCTTTCACAAGTCAGAACGGTAGTGGTTGCCCCAAAAAATGATGAATGGGGTTCTGACTATTGGTTGGCACATTGCTTAGAGGGGAAACAAACCAGTCTTGAACCTGTTATTCCCAACTGGATTGATGGTTATAAAAGGGGAGTACTTGACTCTTGCAGCACAACAGAAAAAAAAGGGTGGGTATGTATATCAGGATTATAGACCAGGAGTTATTGTATACCACTTCACCAACCTAGTAGTTGGTATAAACATCAAGCTGTGCACACTTGGTCACAAAAATAGGTCACATGTACGATAATTTCAATCTCATATAGAGAAAGAAAGATTGATGGACACCATCGACAGCAGAGATGATCTAGATGGCCTACTCATCTAAGTGCATTGTCAGGTGCGTTATTTAACCTTTAAAGTGCATGTTGAAGCACAATTTCAATTATTTAGCCTTAGTTTATTCCCAATGTAATAAACCTATGATTGACGGATACCATTCACAGACATAATATTATTCATAGGATACTGGACACTATAAAGACAATCGTACAACCTCACGTGAGTTATCTATAAATCATGTTTGCACATTTTCATTGGGTTCTCTTTATTTTCTTATGAGAGTACTAATGTTTACCCTTTTGTGTGCCTAGGATAAAAACACCATCTATGGCACATTGGAGGCGCCAAGAACAAAACATTGTCTTTAGACACCAACAAATAGAAATCAGAAAATAACATGATCTCGAGTTGTTGAAATTTACTTTTTTGATGTTTTTTATATTAATGTACATTTAATTACATTGTTGGGCCAACTCTTGCAACTATTTCATTGGTGGTTCAATGCATGAAAACCCTTGACCGTGGTTGTGCTGGTAGGGTTCCTTTATCGGCCTTACCTATACAGATTTGCAGGAGCCATTGACATGCAATTTTGCTGCTCCATTTGTTTTCTCGCTCTCGGACCGAAAGTCACCAAGTGTCTCTGAACGACATTTTCATGTGACTTTCAACTGGACATAACTCGAAAACCAGAGGTCGGATCGAAGAACCGTCGAATTCATTGGTATTCTGGCATGTGATTACCTCTAGGTGGCCCTCTCCCTCGTGTTTTCAAGGACAAGTGACTTCATTGTGCATTGATTTCGTAAACTAGGGTTTTTCTCAGTTTCCTTCAATGCAAATCTTGAATTGGTGGGTCAACTTTACAAGTTATGAGATGGAACTATAACAACATGTACATGTGCAAATTGAAAACCAACTAGGGTTTCATGAACTACAAATTTCATGCTATCTGTAACGTCCCTGACCATCTGACTGGTGAAGAGGACGCTACCAAACCATCAAAAACCTCAGGGGAAAATGCCCCATGAACATGAACAGGCACATAATGCTGAAATAAAAAGCTTAAAACATAAAACATACTAACATGCATAATTCTTCACATACATAGCGGAAGCAAACATACATTCATTCAAGCATACCACATGTTCATCATATTCATAAATCAATAAATATAAATGCAAAGACGAAACAGTCAAGAATATTCATCTTGGTACTAACTCATCCAACAACCAGCTATGTTGCTGCAACGTTCCACCCAACCATAGGCCAGCTTGCTCATCAATCTCTTAGCAACGTTGCCACCCCTGAGCTGGGCATGATTCCTCAAGGAGTAAGGGTCAAAGTAGGCTTACACGTATCCAAGGTACACAAATCATCCAAGCCCACATAGTAGGGTTTATCAGGCCATCAAGGAGTTAGGAAAGGCTAAATGCTAAGCTGGTGGCCTCAACGGAGAGCTAAGGACGTTTACACCAGAGCTAACCCTGACATCTAAGACATCCACACACCCAACACCAGGAATCGGTCCTTTCTCTATTTCACAGTCCCTAAGGCCATGACTTCCCTTTCCAATATTCTTCAAGGGTTGTGGAGAAGAAACCCAACAGTCTCACCCTGTCTGAGTGGCTCCAAACATCAGTTTCTCAAGTGTACCCAGCCTCTAATACTACTCTGAATAGTCCGAAGACCAACCACTGCATACCCGCAGTAAAACAACCAGCTCACAGCTTTGTGAAGAAGATAAAGACAACATGGCGACAACCCCAAACGAAAAGGTGACACGGCTCAAGTCCACAAGGCAACTTAGAGTTGTTCTTGGCCCTATCATGGCCAAAACAACTTAGCAACAACCCAAAAAGGTACTTGCACACACAGCAACCTGAAACTAGGGTAAATCAACAGTAGCCCCAATGTTATAAGGAAACGATGGCAACATTACATAGTCTGCAAAAGGGGAGGGAAGCCAGATTCCCAACATTGATTGTTGGGCTTAGGGCAGACCCGGGTTCTATACTTTTGTCTTCGCACCAACAAAAGACCAACAGTGTTGGCCCTTTCGGCAACAACCTGCGAACAGGTTGCAGTCTCACCCGAAACAGCTATAGGATGCCGCAGAATCAGGTTTCTGCAAGCAGAAGAGAGATATTAATGTACCTTTAGCCTTTAACAAATAATAATCATACAATACTATTGTTCCCTTACTCAACAGCCTTAAAAACATATTTCATCAAACAAAATCCTATTTTGTTTTGAAGAAATGTTTGAATTTCTCATTGCAAAATCTAAAGAATTGACAGCTACTGAAATGATGCCATTCCGACAGCTATAGAATCGGTGAAATTCCATGTTTTTTACAATCTTTGTGAACTATGGCTTGGGGACAAAATCATTACATTGAAACCATTACTTTGGATGAATTTATCTTTATAATTTAAAGGATAAGTTTTAGTTTTATTATACCTCTCACCATAAGTCTTCATCCGAGTATTAATCAATGAGTATGTGCCATTGGTTTATTGCAAATTTGATAAGGCTTAGATTATCATAGGCGAAATATTTCGTGCAGGGGTGTTTTGTCCAAAGCTTGTCCTCTAACCTTCGGATTATGCACAATCCAAGCGTGAATATTAATCTTGACCTTATGTAATATGCTTCATGTCTTAACTTATATTATTGCATGTAAAGGGCTAAGGTTGGTACGATGGTTTGTGTCATGTGCTTCATGTAATATACTTGCCATTATTCGAAGGTTAATATCATCATACGGTAAGGTGTGTACGTTAACACCAAAGGTTCAATCCTTATGGTTGTATCGACCTATGTTATAATCTCCGAACTCGATCCACTTACCGGAAAGTTGATTCGATATCATTACAATGGTACTTCACTCTATCAATCACATTCAATTACCAGTACGTGCTCAGTATCGTGGCTGTCTGTTAGTTGAACACCTGTATCGTATGCGATGAGTCATTTCATGTTGATAAGGAAGAATAAATAATGGCAACTTGATTCCTAATTGGAGTTCTTTTCCATCATTTCTTATTTTGATTGCCTCGCTACGTGATTATTCCTCTCCATGCCAAATTTTCGGGGTTATTGGTTGCGTATGCTCATGTCGCAGTTTTTTATGAGAGTATTGGGTTCCATTGCCTCTGTGTGCTGCTCGGTTTATATCCTGAGTGCTTACTCTCGAGCTCCCTGTAGTGTGTCTATTTGTGGTATCTTTTTTGTACGCGGTTTCATGCATTTGCACAGGCTGCCATGGCTCCTGTGGTCAGGGTTGAACCCGACGACATGAAACTCCTTGATTCAAACCCTGAGCTCCTAGAAAAGGTGGAAGCAGTTGGATGGCTGCCATTCATTCGCAGGTTTTCGGACTCGAACCCTAAGGTGATGAGGTTGTTTGCTTTGTCGTTGGCCGATTCGAGGGTTACAGTGGCCTACCTCCAATTTAGAATTGATGAGCGTTCAGTTGCTCTTGCCACTGGTTTGTCGTTGACAGGTGAACGATCGTTCAAGTACAAGAAAATGGAGATAACTGAGTGGAGGCAACTGTTAAAGAATCCCTGTCAAGAGGTTTTGTTCAGAACCGGCGTGTCTCGGAAATACTTTAAGAAAGAGTGGCGACCAGTCTTGGACGTTATCCACAGGTACGTGACCTGTGAGGGTCGTCTCTCCTCGGCCTATATCTATCATCTGCGGTTGATGGCTGCGTTTATTGGTTTTCCTCTTAATTTGCCTTATTATCTTGTTCAGAGTCTGTCTAAGATGTCCTCGGCTATTAAAAAGGGTCCGAAAAATATCAGTCAAAGTTTGTTTCATCATGGCTTGGTTAGGATGTTGATAGAAAGAGAATTGTCTAAGCATAATCGGTCATGGGACGAGTTTATTGAGTCAAATGGCTTCTCGGCTTTCTGTCATTGTCAATTTGATTTCCCTGAAGAATGTGTTAAGCATCAAGAGCCTAGTCGAGTTTTGGTTTCACCTGTACGCAAGCCTGTGTCAAACCTTAATGGCCGTGTGAGCCCCAGTGTTTGTAATGACTCGGTTCCCACTCCTGTGAGTAGTCCTGGTACCCCTGTGCCTTCTAAGCGCATGAGGAAGTCCTTAAATTTATCCCCTGTGACACCGAAGCGTAATGCTGACACTTGTAAGCAGGAAGGCAAAAGGCCGAATGCTAAGGTTGTTGGTAGGTTCACACGAATCATGGTTGCTAAGGGTCATAATGTTAAGCTTCCCGTGAGTAATAGCGTTCATGTTGAAACAGTCATGCTAGACGACGAGGAAGAGAAAACTGTTTTACCTGATAATGGTTTTGACATTGGTGATGAGCCTATTTTAAACCCTGCCGATAGTAGTCCTCAGCTGTCTAATAAGAATGTTCAGGTCGACCCTGTGGTTGATCCTCCTATCAAAGACAAGTCTGTAGAAGTGGATTTACCAGGTTATTATCAAATTGGTGATATGATTCACCCATTGTTTGTAAACTGCTTGTTGGATAAAATACATAGGATGGAGGGAAAAGTGACTGAGATGGTAGCTCATCGTGATATTATGGAGGCTGAGAACCTAAAATTGAAAGAGAAGATAGATTCAGATGACAAGTGTCTATTGCGTCTGAAAAAACATAAGAATAGGTTGATTCGCAGAGTCCTGAAATTGTAAAACGATAATCGTAAGAATGAAGAAAAGGTCCGAGAATTAAATGCTCAGGTTACCCTTATGCAGTTCAAAGGTCATTCAATGAATCCATCGAGTGGTGTCAATATTCAAGTGTTTTATGCTCCTGTTAATCCATAACATTTTGGGCGCACACATTACTGTGTATATATATGCTTAAGAAGATTTCAGGTGTGAAGTTTTAATCAAGTTATTTTGTTACAGGTATTGGTGTGTATTGATTTATGAATTATATATTTTATTTTATTCTGTTTTTATGTGTGTTTTAATTATTTATTTTTGTTGTGTGGCATCGCAGGTGATGTTGTCAATGCGTTTTTCTTGGATTTTGGAGATCATTTGTGTTCAGAATTATCCCTGAATAATCGTAAACAAATCGGTTGGCAATCCTGTTTCCCAGGTGTCAATATATCATTAGTATCTTTGTCTTTTATGATTTCGTGCCATCTATTGAATCTTTCCAATTTCAAGACTTTATAACGTATATTAAGAATGACATGTTTCAGTTGTCATTTTTAATGAAATTGGTTATGATTTCGATTTTATGGTTTCTAGTTTTATAGAACTATCTCCATGTGAGATTAGATGTATTTAAAGACATGTTTTTACTGGGAAAAGGGGGTCGATAGTGGAAAAAGGGCGACACAAGATCACTGTAATTATTTTCCTGTGACTTAAGGCAATTTTTTGTCAGCAGCTATAACACTTTAACTGGTGATATCTATATACATATTTACAGTATTTATACTTTGCAAATGTGTTGATGATATCTTTGATCTTGTCACTTTTTCTGCAGTATTTATGTTTGTCATAATTTATTTTATGATTTATGCAAATACATCATGTATAATTGTCGACTTATGCTGGTTTTGATTTGCTAATGTATGTCATATAGTTAATTTGATGTTGTCATCAAAATACGTGTGATATAGTTGTTCGCTGTGTGATCTTGTTTAAATTCTGAATTTTTTCTGAATATGTTTCAGGATTATTAGCACAGTAGCATTATTGGCAATTTGATTCCAGGTTAATGTTTTCTACGCTCCTGATCAGGATAGGATTTAGGATAGATTAATAGTTTTCTGTTAATTATCTTGTTGAAAATCTATTGAATCAGATATTTACAGTTATACCACTATCAGGTCATTTTTCTGATCTTGTGAATAATGTACATATGTTTATAATGTATTCTTTCTGTAATTTGTTGAGCATGTTAATATTCAATTAACTATGTATTATGGTATTATAAATTAATTGATTGAATAGACTAATGTTCTGTAATCAATTTTGTAATATATTAATTAACTAGTAATTATATTGACTAGTTTTATTTGTACATTTATAGGTATAGCATAGATTTAATTAACAACAGTAGTTTTAGTTTTCCTTTTGAAGTCCTTTCTTGTAGCTGGGGAATAACTTAGGGAAGGCAACGGGGCCTTAATCTCATCAGGGACAGCTACTTAAACGACTGAGAGTATCTCGAAAACTCTTGGATCGGGTTGTCTCTTGGTTGACACTTGTGCTTCCGGCCCGTCAATAATGGTGCTAGAAGGAGGGCCAGCTTAAGCTAATGGCTGATGAAAACAATCCTCTTAACAAAATTAATCATCCCTCCACCCCTCATATACAGTCATCACCTCAACCACGATTAGATCAGACTCCGTTGACTGATACTGTTCGAAATCTCATCCATCAGTTCAATACCAACGGTACCCATCCATCTGAAGGACTTGACCAGTTTGAACAGGCCATCAACAAATATTGTAGAATTTTAACGAGAGCCTATTCAAATCTGATTGGAATTCAACCCACCAAAATCCCTCTTCCACAGATCAGACGTCCGCGGGCTCACCAGACTGAGTCTACCTATGAAGAGCAAGATCAACCTTTTGGTTTCTTCCCTGACTTTCAATTACAATGGTCCTTAGTAGGCACCGATCAACCCTCATATTCATCAGGACCACCTGCTACAGGAGGATCTGGTCAACCACCATCACCACCACACTCACCTCCTCACATCTTTCAAACACAACCTTCACCACCTCCATCACCAAGGAACATGGCAGGTACAAACCCCAACCCCAATGCCAATATGCCGTGGTTAGCTCAGGATGCGGTTTCTGTGCCAGGTGATCAACATCCTTTGCCAAAGCACCCTGAGAAATTGTTGCCCAAGTTCAATCCCGAGCTAAAGGAGCCTGCAGAAGATCATGTTAAAAAATTCATGCTAGCAGTTTGGCTGTTGAATGTTGAACACGAAGATGTAGTCTGCCGACTCTTTCCTTACACATTTGAGGGAAAAGCCTCGACTTGGTATTTTTCACTCACTGATGGTTCTATTACCAGCTAGAATGAATTCGAATTGGCCTTCATGAACAAGTTTGGAGACGATAAGACTCGAGCTGTCCTGGTGTTAGAATTGTCTAGGATCTGTATGGAAAACAAGGAGAAGGTTAAAGATTTTAACCAGCGATTCTTAACCCTTAGAAACATAATTCCTACCACCTCAAGGCCAGCTGAATATGTCACGATTGAATTTTATACTTCAACCTTGCCTGTGTCTATGGCCATGTTTGTCCGAAGAGCTTCCAAACCCACTCTCACAGAAACCTTCGATGAAGCCATTAAAGTTGAAAAGGACATGTCTGCTATTAAGACAAATCCTGGGGTAGACACTGATTCTGCATCGTCTTCTCGTAAAAAGACTGAGAGTCCTTCTAAAACCACAACTCCTGAGAAAAAAGACCAAGATGCATTAGACTTAGACAGCCTCCAAAGAGTTATTAAAAAGCTGTCCAATGAAATCATTGATTTAAAGAAAGGTAATTCTGAAAGTACTCCCAATAAAGAACCACCTAGACAGTTTTTCAGAAGACCATTCCAAAATACAGCTACTAAACAGACTTCACCCTCTGAAGCTAATAGCGTCGATGAAATTAATAGTTTCCTGAAATTATTAGTCTCAGGTCTAGAAACACCAGCTGAAAAAGAAACTCAATCTTCTGGACAGAATTCTGAAGATACCCAAAACACAGATAATAACAATGAAGAAAAACCTCCTCAAGTTATCAGTCACTTCTGGGATACCACGGAATTGACTGATGATGAAGATGTTGCTGTTGTGAATGTCAATCAGCATCAATACAACACTAGAAGCAAGAAAGATCAGCCCTCAGGTGAACCTTCTACAACCACTATAGATGACAGTTCGACTGTCAAAACAAAAAACCCAACTCCCAACACTAAGTCTACACAATCGTTTGACTTAGAGTATGACTTGGTGGAACATTTAAAGAAAATCAGAGCCAACATTTCGATCTATGAGCTTCTCAAATTGCCTGTAATTCAAGATAAGATGATGCAAGGAGTCTCTATAGGTAAAAATGGAAAAACTCCCTCTACTCAAAACAGTCCTGCTAATACCAAAGATAACTCAACTAAATCTTCAGTCAATGCATCCTCCATAGGTAAGAAATCAGACTCATCAACTCCTCCTTTTTTACTTACATTCAAAATTTGCAACCGCAAAGTACATAACTGTATGATAGACTCGGGGGCTTCTAAAAATGTCATGCCATATTCGGTATGCAAAAAACTTAATGCAGTCCCTGTGCCATGTGATACAAGCATTGTACAGCTAGACCGATCCAATGTAAAAGTAATAGGGAAGTTGAATGAGGTACTGATAAGGTTAGCTTCAAACCCTCAGGTCCATTTTATCATTGATATAATTGTTGCAGATATCCCGGAGGCATATGGTTTATTCCTTAGCAGGGATTGGTTGAAAAAATTGAAGGGATATTTTGCAACGGGCTGGTCACACCTATGGATATCTCATAACGGGTCCTAAATAAGATCAGGATTGATCGAGAACGGTATATGAAGCATACTGTCATCGAACTCGATGACTCAAATGAACCGGTGTTATTCACTGATACCATTATGGGCAACTACATGGTTGATTCTTTCTTTGGAAACCTTGAGGCTGAAGCTTCATTAGTCCAAGATCCAGCACAGTGGTCTGAAATTTTCCATCTTACACAAGGTCTAGACAAAATTCCAGTTCTGAACACTGCACATTTAGACCTGAATAATGGTCTCTGGTCTCTATACTTTGACGGATCTAAGTCAAAGGAAGGGGCTGGGGCTGGCTGCTTATTAATTGATCCTCAGGGAAAAAGGTACTTTGTTGCTTGCAGATTGGAATTTGAATGCACAAATAATATTGCTGAATATGAAGCCCTTATTCAAGGGCTGAAAAAAGCAATTGACTTGGGAGCCAGAGCTTTGGTAGTGATGGGAGACTCTGAGATTATTGTTCGACAGGTACGTAACACTATACACTGCATTGCTGGGCATCTGAGAAATTATCAAACAGAGGTATGGAATTTGTTAATATCATTTGAAGCTTTCAAAATAAGTTCTATCCCTCGTTATTTAAATCAAGAAGTAGATTTGTTGGCCAATGTTGCTTCAAGGTTAATCCCGTCTGAAGGGATGCTTGCCCATTCCTTCTCTGTTGAATTGCTTTTCAGGCCTTCCATACCTGATAACGTTGTCAATTGGAGAGTCTTCGACGAAGACCAGCAGTTGATTGAGTTTCTGACCTTGAAGGACACTTTCAAATATGCAGTTATTGATGAAATGACTCACGATGAGGATCTCTATAACTTTGCGGTAATTCATAAGCCTTGTTCAATTGAGGAATCCCTCAATCGCGTAAGTACTCTCCCTAGATCTGTAATTAAACTGGAGAAATTCTACGATTTGAAAGATAAATTTAAAGGTGCTAGGAATTGTAAAACAAACAGCTCCACTATGCAGTCAGAAGTCATAAATTTAGGCTTTGAACACAGTCCTCAATTTGTAAATCTGGGTAGTACGTGTACTCCTCTAGAAAAAACAGCCTTCATAAGACTCTTCAATGAGTTTAAAGACATTTTTGCATGGACGTACAACGATCTTAAGACCTTTGATCCGAATATCATGCAACATGTCATTCCCATTAAACAACAGGCGAAACCCTTCCAACAAAAGTTGAGGAAAATGCATCCTAGCCTAGAACCGGCTGTTAAGAAGGAGCTTAATAAACTCCTTGTTGCCAGAATAATTTTTCTAGTGCGGTATGCACAGTGGGTGGCAAACCTTTTCCCCGTTAGAAAGAAAAATGGCGATATCAGGTTATGCGTTGATTTCCGAAATCTCAACAAGGTTTCAGAAAAAGACAATTATCCAGTTCCCCCAATGGAAAAAATATTACAACAGGTCTCTGGATTTGAAATGTTCTCACTATTAGATGGCTTTTCAGGATACAACCAAGTGCTAGTATCCAAAACAGATCAGCTGAAAACAACCTTTAGAACCCCGTGGGGAACCTATGCCTATAGGAAAATGCCATTTGGTTTAATTAATGCCGGAGCCACTTTTCAAAGGGCAATGGATATTGCATTCAGAGGCCTGATCGACCAATTTGTTGTTATTTATCTTGATGATATAACTATTTTCTCAAGAAACAGGGCTAAGCACCCAATGCATCTTAAAAGGGTCTTTGAGCGTTGCAGGAAATATGGGATCTCTCTCAATCCCAAGAAATCCATCTTTGCGGTTACAGAGGGTAAGCTATTGGGTTTTGTAGTTTCTAAACAAGGTATCAATATTAACCCTGAACGTACCCAGGCTATAGCATATATTTCCATGCCTCATTCAAAGAAAACCATGCAGTCATTTCTTGGGAAGATAAATTTTGTTTCCAGATTCATTCCTAGGTTTACTGAAATCGTTAGACCACTTCAGAAAATGATTAGGAAAGACGCTGAATTTAAATGGTCTGCTGAAGAGAAGCAATCTTTTCATGATATCTTAAAAGCTATTTCTAAAGCTCCTACCTTAACAAGCCCATATTTTTCTAAACCATTTATTTTATACACTTTCGCTTTTGATTCTTCTTATGCTGATGTTCTAACGCAGAAAAATCAGGAAAACCATGAGGCTCCCATAGCTTTTACAAGTTTTGGTTGAACGGTGCAGAGCTGAATTATCTAGAAGTGGACAAACAAGCATTCATGGTTTTTAAGTCAGTCAAACATTTTCGGCCTTATTTGCTAAAGTCTCATACCAAGGTTGTTGTGCCATACTCCGTAGTCAGAAATCTTCTGGTACAAAAGGACCTGGGTGAAAAGCGAGCCCATTGGGTCACAGCACTTTAGGAATACGATCTGGAAATAAAGCCTTTAAAGCTTGTCAGGGGACAGGGACTTTGTAAGTTGGCAGCTGGAACTTCAGACATTTCTGAACCTGATCTGCACTTCTTTGATGAAAATTTTCTGTTTGAAAGGGAAGTTTGTCCGATCTCACCTCCCTCTGATTCCTGGTATCATGAGATTAAATTTTTTCTATTGCATGGAAATGCCCCTGAACACTTGAATTTACGTAGCAAGAGGGATTTGAGATTGAAATCTACCCCTTATCAGCTAATTGATAACATTTTGTTTAAAAAGAATTTCGAAGGAGTTCTCCTTCGTTGTTTAGAAAGAAATCAAGCTGATAATGTGTTGTCCTAATTACATGCAGGGCCAGCCGAGGGACACTTTGGCGGAGAAACCACTACGCACAATGTACTCAAAGCTGGATATTACTAGCCCACCTTGTTCAAGGATGCATTTGCCTTTTCCAAGAAGTGTCAGGAGTGCCAGAGAGCATGTGAAAGACTTAAAAAAGCAGCATTACCTCTCCAGCATGTTATTATTGAAGTCCCATTTTAACAATGGGGTTTGGACATTGTTGGTCCAATTACATCAGCTTCTTCACAGCAGCACAAATATATCTTGACAGCCACAAACTATTTCACCAGATGGGTGGAAGCCATCCCCTTGAGAGTGGTTAACTCAGAACAGGTGATATCATTCCTTGATTCTTTTATTGTCACCAGATTTGGTGTTCCCAAATCTTTGATTTTTGACAATGCAACATATTTCTCCTCTGTAAAGTTAATAGAATATGCATTGGAAAAGGGAATAAAGTTAAAATATTCAGCTAATTATTATCCCCAAGGTAATGGATTAGCCGAATATTCTAATAAAAATTTAATCAAAATTTTGAAACGCACGGTGGCTAATCATCATAGGAATTGACATACCGCCTTATCGAATGCCCTGTGGGCTGACAGAGTGACTCCCAAAGATGCCATAGGAAATTCTCCCTTTTTCTGGTGTATGGTAAAGAAGCCATCTTGCCTCCTCATTTATTTTTACCCTCTTTACAGCTCTCCCAGTCAGTACAGGAGACAACATGTTCTGCCATGGAACATCGAATTAATACCTTACTTAAACTGGAGGAAGATAGGGAGCTGGCTAGAAAAAAGTTTGACCAACATCAATAGACTATGAAATGCTGGTTTGATCATAGAAAATCAGCCAGTAGGGATTTGGAAGTAGGTGACCTAGTTCTGAAATGGGACAAGGAACACGAAGATAGAGGAAAACACACTAAGTTCCAATACCTGTGGCTGGGACCATTTATTATTACAAAAAAACTTGGTCCTAGCACTTTCAGGTTGCAGACGCTGGAAGGTGACATCGAAAACCTTCCGGTTAATGGTCATTTGATTAAGAAATATTTTTGCTGATCCCCCTCAAGGGATTATCCTGTACATACCTTGTGTGATGTGCTTGGTTTGTGGAAATTATTAATGAGTTTATTTGGCTTGTCTACTTTGGATATTTTCTTATGTTCATTTGGTGTGTTATTTGCATATTTTGGATATTTTCTTATGTTCATTTGGTGTGTTATTTGCATATTTTTGACCCTGATTGATTTGTCAAACTTCCAGCTGATAACCTTTTTATCAAGTTTTGTGATTGACCTGTAAATCATGCACGAAGATCTTACTATCCTGAAAATTGTCACACTGGTTTTCATCTTGAACAGTGAATGGTTCTTCATTTTTCTAGATTTTACCAGAAATTCTTAAATCATGTTAATGTAAATTAATAATATAAGCCTCTGCAAATATTTTTCCAAAAGGATTAGGGCAGTACTTGGTGAGGTTATATATTTAAGTCTTTTATGCCATCCCTTCTCGTAAAGAGAGTTAGACTTGCCTCCCCATTTGCTAAGATAATCTCATTAGAGATTGAATATAACTATATTCTGGCCATGGTTGGATTTGAATATTTTCAAAATAATCTAAAGGACAGAGGGTCTCACAACGAGCCAGTCTGTTCAGGATCATGGGTTTGCATTCAGTAACATTGTCGTATATGGTCAACAAGCCTGGACAATGGCCCTTGGACAGAAAACCCTGAGGGATAAAAGGTCTCATTACGAGCCGGTTTATTTACTGAGGTGCAGATTGGTGACTGACATGGTTACTATCTGGTTACCAAGCCAGAATCATGGCCTTCAGAAATATATACAAAAAAAAAATGATGATGGTAACAGTTCAACCTAACCAGAATTGTATATCTATAACTGGCAGATGGGATACTGGCATTCTTTGGGCTTTGAAGCAACCCTGTCGAGGCTATGGATGCCTGCTGGTAGCAGGGCCATGCTTATGGTATTGGAACTTTATTTTTCAAAACCAAGCTACTTACTGTTTTATTCCATTTGGGCTTATGTTTGTGAGAGACTAAATTTTTATCAAATAAATAATTGAAGGTGCAAATTTCTGGTAAAGTTCTAGGGATGTGAAATTCCTGAATTCGTTTAAGATGTGGAAATATTGATTTCTGTATAATAGTATACATAAAGGATTTAATTTTTTCAATCGCATGGTTTTCAGGTTAAGAAGCAGAGATAACTGTTCTGCCCAGTCAGTCGCCATCTGTTGTGCCCTTACTCAACAGCCTTAAAAACATATTTCATCAAACAAAATCCTATTTTGTTTTGAAGAAATCTTTGAATTTATCATTGCAAAATCTAAAGAATTGACAACTACTGAAATGATGCCATTCCGACAGCTACTGAATCGGTGAAATTCCATGGTTTTTACAATCTTTGTGAACTATGGCTTGGGGACAAAATCATTACATTGAAACCATTACTTTGGATGAATTTAGCTTTATAATTTAAAGGATAAGTTTTAGTTTTATTATACCTCTCACCATAAGTCTTCATTCGAGTATTAATCAATGAGTATGTGCCATTGGTTTATTGCAAATTTGATAAGGCTTAGATTATCATAGGCGAAATATTTTGTGCAGGGGTGTTTTGTCCAAAGCTTGTCCTCTAACCTTCGGATTATGCACAATCCAAGCGTGAATATTAATCTTAACCTTATGTAATATGCTTCATGTCTTAACTTATATTATTGCATGTAAAGGGCTGAGGTTGGTACGATGGTTTGTGTCGTGTGCTTCATGTAATATACTTGCCATTATTCGAAGGTTAATATCATCATACGGTAAGGTGTGTACGTTAACACCAAAGGTTCAATCCTTATGGTCGTATCGACCTGTGTTATAATCTCCGAACTCGATTCACTTACTGGGAAGTTGATTCGATATCATTACAATGGTACTTAACTCTGTCAATCACATTCAATTGCCAGTACGTGCTCAGTATCGTGGCTGTCTGTTAGTTGAACACTTGTATCGTATGCGACGAGTCGTTTCATGTTGATTAGGTAGAATAAATAATGGCAACTTGAGTCCTAACTGGAGTTCTTTGCCGTCATTTCTTATTTTGATTGCCTCGCTGCGTGATTATTCCTCTCCATGCTGAATTTTCGGGGTTATTGGCTACGTATTCTCATGTTGCAGTTGTTTATGAGAGTATTGGGTTCCATTGCCTCTATGTGCTGCTCGGTTTATATCCTGAGTGCTTACTCTCGAGCTCCCTGTTGTGTGTCGATTTGTGTTATCTTTTTTGTACGTGGTTTCATGCATTTGCACAGGCTTCCATGGATCCTGTGGTCAGGGTTGAACCCGGTGACATGAAACTCCTTGATTCAAACCTTGAGCTCCTGGCAAAGGTGGAAGCGGTTGGATGGCTGCCATTCATTCGCAAGTTTTTGGACTCGAACCCTGAGGTGACGAGGTTGTTTGCTTTGTTGTTGGCCGATTCGAGGGTTACAGTGGCTGACCTCCAATTTAGAATTGATGAGCGTTCGGTTGCTCTTGCCACTGGTTTGCTGTTGACAGGTGAACGATGGTTCAAGTACAAGAAAATGGAGATAATTGAGTGGAGGCAACTGTTAAAGAATCCCTGTCAAGAGGTGTCGTTTAGAACCGGTGTGTCTTGAAAATAATTTAAGAAAGCATGGCGACCAGTCTTGGATGTTATCCACAGGTACGTGACCTGTGAGGGTCATCTCTCCTCGGCCTATATCTATCATCTGCGGTTGATGGCTGCGTTTATTGGTTTTCCTCTTAATTTGCCTTATTATCTCATTCAGAGTCTGTCTAAGATGTCCTCGGCTATTAAAAAGGGTCCAAAAAATATCAGTCACAGTTTGTTTCATCATGGCTTGGTTAGGATGTTGATAGAAAGAGAACTGTCTAAGCATAATTGGTCATGGGATGAGTTTATTGAGTCAAATGGCTTCTCAGCTTTCTGTCATTGTCAATTTGATTGCCCTGAAGAATGTGTTAAGCATCAAGAGCCTAGTCGATTTTCGGTTTCACCTGTACACAAGCCTGTGTCAAACCCTAATGGTCATGTGAGCCCCAGTGTTTGTAATGACTCGGTTCCCACTCCCGTGAGTAGTCCTAGTACCCCTGTGCCTTCTAAGCACATGAGGAAGTCCTTAAATTTATCCCCCGTGACACCGAAGCGTAATGCTGACACTTGTAAGCAGGAAGGCAAAAGGCCGAATGCTAAGGTTGTTGGTAGGTTCACACGAAGAATGGTTGCTAAGGGTCATAATGTTAAGCTTCCTATGAGCAATAGCGTTCATTTTGAAACAGTCGTGCTAGACGACGAGGAAGAGAAAACTGTTTTACCTAATAATGGTTTTGACATTGGTGATGAGCCTATTTTAAACCCTGCCGATAGTAGTTCTCAGCTGTCTAATAAGAATGTTCAGGTTGAACCTGTGGTTGATCCTCCTATCAAAGACAAGTCTGTAGAAGTGGATTTACTAGGTTATTATCAAATTGGTGATATGATTCACCCATTGTTTGTAAACTGCTTGTTGGATAAAATACACAGGATGGAGGGAAAAGTGACTGAGATGGTAGCTCATCATGATATTATGGTGGCTGAAAACCTAAAATTGAAAGAGAAGATAGATTCAAATGACAAGTGTCTATTGCGTCTGAAAAAACATAAGAATAGGTTGATTCGCAGAGTCCTGAAATTGCAAAACGATAATCGTAAGAATGAAGAAAAGGTCCGAGAATTAAATGCTCAGGTTACCCTTATGCAGTTCAAAGGTCATTCAATGAATCACTAGTACAAGTGATCAGTTTTGCCACTGCAAAACGTGGCAATATCCACGGAAAAGCGTGCATATTTCCACGTCTAAGTGTTTTTTTTTTCGTGGAAACAATTCCGTCGCAATAGAGATGACCCCTAATTTGCGTTGCAAGAGCGACAATGTTCTATATTTTTTTAGATGTCTAAGCCGTCGCTATATCCACGCCTGGCTGTCTCTGTATCCACGCCTAGCCATCGCTGTATCCACGCATGGCCGTCTCTATATCCATGCCTGGCCGTCACTGTATCCACGCTTTGTAACATGAAGCGTCGCTTAAGCGACATGGAGAACCGTCGCTTAAGTGACGGTAGTGAAGTTTTAAAAAAAAAATACTGCATAAGCGATCCATCAAATATTACCCTTTTACTCAGTAACAAGGATGATGGTCAGGGTGGCTAAGGTAATGGATAACATCATTTGTTTCATATTTCATATCTCTCATGCTTGTATTCAGTTGTTAACAGCGTCCTACTTTTGGCTGACCAAAGGCGAGTACAAATCACTGAAATTTACATAGTACAAATCACTGAAATTTGCATGCCCCATATAATAGACCTAGCAAGGATTTCTCAGAGGGTGCATGTTTTTTGTCACACATTTGTGAAAGTCCAGTCACATGACTTAATCTCTACAGTGGTTGTTGTCCAGCTTCTTTCTCTATTTAGTATTTTTGCATTCTTTGAAAACATGCTCTTATGTTTTTCATTTTCCATTGGGGTAAAAAATAGATATCTCTCATTACATTAATTATTTTCCCAAGTCTCCTATTTCTTCTTGGAGGAGACCTGAAATTCGTAGTTGTAGATCTTGTTAGTTTAGTTGTCTGATTGCTGATATTGTTTGAGCATACAGGTAATTCTATTGAGGATCTGCCATTATCACTTTGCAGGCTTGTTAACCTCAAGTCTCTTGCATTGAGTAACAACAATGTGAAGCAGGTATATTTCTTCTAGGTCCAGTGGAGCAATCTTTATTTGCACTATTTTAACAGAGTATTTTCAATGAGACCTTAGTGCACACACAAAATCAAATCTTCTTAAGTAGAAATTTGAATAATACAATATGATTGCAACTTGTATATTCTTTCTTTTTCCATTAATTAGTGTTGCGTGTGCTTCATATGTGCTGTAAAATTATATTCAGACCGAAACTTGTCTTGTGATTCTTTGATTGGGACCAAGTGAAACTTTAAACATGAGTAGTTCAGACTCCAGAGTATAACTTATAAGTGAACTATCCCCAAATTTCATATGGCCTTTTTAATTTACTTAAAAATAACAGGCTGCTTCCTCTGCAGTCATTAACATAAGGTTCCATTGTCACATGTAGAAATGAAACAAATAGGCAGCAAAGGAACTATAATGACTCTTTCCAAGGCTATCTGGAACATTTCCCTATTCTTTCCCAGCTATTGATGCTAGTCTATCATGTGGACAAACTATTCTTTTGAATTTCTTGTGTTTCTGCAAATGACTACCATCTACAAATGGACACTGCTAGTCCATATCCATGGCAGGACTCTATCTTGAGACATTACTAATCTATATTTGAAATTCACATTTTTGTGTGGGTGAGTCTATCAGTTATCTATAACTGTAATAATCTAGGGTCATCCGTCTTCACCATTTCTTGTAATATGCATCTGCTTACTACTGCTGCCCTTTTGTCTTATGCCTTTGCTGTTGAATCTTCAAAAAAATTGAATTTAACATATATGATATACCCAAGCCCCTAGGCATGAGTATTGTTAAAATTTAAAGAATCTAATTCCTTTTATGTCCGTTTTTGAGTTCTATTCATTAAATTATAACCCAGATAGAGCATAGTACTACGATCTCATGCACAATTCCTCTTCAAGATACATCATTTTGGAACCTGATGACAGTGTTGTTAAACTATTCAACATCTTGTTGAGAAATTCTTATGAAATTGTTCATCTACTATACAGCTTCCTCAAAATTTGCTCAAAGACTGCACATCATTACAGAGTATCTTGCTTCATGAGAATCCGATTTCAATGGAACAATTCCAGCAGGTACAGAGTTGTTCATTTGGGTATCAAAGCTTGGCCATTTTTACTTTTTGCTTGATTTTTATTATTATCATCACCATCGTCTGTGTCTCCATGTCATACAGCAGAGACATTTGTAATGGAATGGCTGAGGGAGTCATAGAAGAGCATGGAATGGCTGATCTCTTTCAGCAACTGATTGACGTTAATGGGGTTCATAACTGGGGTATTGTAGAACACAAAGTTCTTCAAGATCTGGGTTTAAATTGGTCTGATCTCTATTCTATTGTTTGTCGCATTTTGGAAGTGTGGCAGAATAGGGAAGCTTCCCAAGTGCATGAGCTTATACTTGAAAGATATTGTTTTGTACTTGGCTGGATCACTCTATTAGATATTGATGTTTAAGGAAGCTGGTGCTTTTCCATGGAGTCCTGAATTGGGCAGAGACAAGTTGCTTGAAATTGAATACTTCATAAGTTTTAGCAGAATTTTGCACCATAATG
>LPNX010698634.1:157740-175555 GCA_001517045.1 Pseudotsuga menziesii
ATTCTTTCATGGGACAAAATTACCTATGAGATCTGCCATCCTTGGGTCTGTTTCTCCATCACTGCTGGAAGCATTAAACACTTCCTATCACCAGTCGGTTGATTGAGCACAATTTTTATTGGGATATACCGAGTCATGATCTGAGAGTCTGCATATAATGTTTCAAATGAGTGCTGAAGGGATAGAATTTTGGTCTCTCCACATCCCACTGCCATGTTGTATGAAGAATTTGAGGTTGGACATCAATTAGAGAACTATGTCCCAGAGTTGTTATCTTTGTCAAGCTTCTGTTGGAGAACGAGCTCTAAAATGGAGATCTTTTCTCCTTATCTCCATACTTTTGGGGTTCTCTTTAACCAGACCAGCTATCATATCCTTACTGCTGCTTTAAAAATTGAACTTGGGATTTGGTTTGTTGGAGAGAAGATTTAAAAACAGGAACAGGCTATTTAGAATCATGGGTATATCATGTGGTTAAAATCCCAAATAGAAAACAGTTAAGTCCACAATGTACTAACTATCATTTTAAAAAAGACTAGAAAGTTCGGCAATGACACTGTCCTAATCACTAAAGTTTTAAATGTGGCACTGGGGTTCTATAATGTCTACTGCAAACTTAATATTAACCATTATCATAAATGTTACTACAACCTTTGTTACTTTAAAAAAAATAGACAACTGACTAATAACACTTGAATATGTAAAAAATTGCAAGACTAAAAAATAAAGTGCAGCCAGACCCCTTTGAGTCTAATTGCCACCATGAGCAGGTTTATCAATAAAAAGGTGAACTAACTGGGCATATCACACTGCAATTTGAAGCATGCAGTGTATAATAAATTAGACCTTCATGTAGCATCAATGGCACATATTTTGTGTTCATCTTCTAAGCATATTATCTGTAGGTTAGGGAATAGAAATTGTACTCATTTTCTAACCAATATTCAAGCATATGGGCACAGATTTCCACCAGAGATTTTCCATAATACAATTTTCTATATATTGTGCTCAGTTTCTACGCAAATTTTTTATACCTTGGGCATAGATTTTCACCAATATTGTAGATACGTTGTTTATAATGCAATTATGTTCTACCATACACCTATATAGTGCTCATTTTCTGAGTAAACTTTCTGGCACCACTGAACCAGGAAAGAGACAAAGATCAATTATAAAGTCCATGATGAAAGCAGTCACACTAGAGGAAGTTGAACCTAGAATACTTGTTTGAGTATGGGCATGCACATTATAGCAGTAGCTTTAGAGTCCATTAGAGTTTCAAGTCAAGTTGTGCCATGGACACAGTGCACATGGTAGGGGTAACTTTAGAGTCCATTAGTGTGACAAGTTTAGCTGTGCAAATTACTTAGGTGCAAGTGCAACAAGAAGTCAAGTGCATCTAATGGCGTGGCATACTACAGTGGGGTGGATAGACTACTCAGCTTATGGTTTCAAGTGGAATTTCAATGATCATACTAGATCGTCATACAAATAGACCAGATGTGAAACACTTCGTATTTCCTCAAACTATATTTTTTATACCTAGATTTAAAATTGCAATGGGATTCATCAATTCATGGTGTTAGTCATAGTTGGTTGGAGTAGAGGCATTGGACTCTCCTTGGCACCCTTCATGTATGCAAATAAGGGAAAACTCGAATTGGAAAAGAGAGCTAGTTTTTGGAGTAGAGGATAGAAAATGAAAGTTCAACCAGAGAAGAGGAGACCGCCGTAATAAGAAGTAGAACAACTATGAGAGAAAGCCATTAGAAACTAGGGAGAATCCAAAACCAAGAAAAACTCTGTTGGAAATTAATGAACAGCTATCTGTACCTATCTATGCAAACACTGAAAAGCACCGGAGCGACGGACATTTGAGGGATTACTAAGAAGAAAATAAAGAGTTTCTCCTTGTGTTGTGAGGGCAGGTATTGTGGGTGCCAAATAGCTCGTCCAATTTAAGATCTCAGCAGTCGTGATGGTAAATCATTCTCTTCTTTGAGTTGGAGAATCTGTCGTGAGAGTTCTATGTATCTTCTTCTTTGATGCAGGAGCACACGCATTGAAGATGCATTGTACTCCAACATATGCAGAGCTCCTTAATTCAGCTAGATGGCGACCAATATGTGGCTACTTCCAATCTGCTTGCTGTTAATTGCACTGAGTTAGAGGAGCAATTTCAGGAACTCTGTTGAAGATTGCATGCATGGTCCTTGTTAAGCTTTCAACGGAACTGTTCGGTGATAAATAGGGAAACCAGAGTCTCGGGAAGGGGGCAGATCCAGAGACACTTAGAGAATCATTGCAGATACACTCAGAGGAGCTGTGCATGCCAAGGGCACTGTCCATTGATGGAACACCAATCATGTGTCAAGTGTGCCATTAGTTGTCTCAGTGTTCATCAGGCCTGAGTTGCCTTGTGGATGTAGTGGGTAGTTTTTTGATTCCAATAGAGAGATCAGAGATTTTCTGTAGGATTGTAAGTTATCTGCTGTAGATTGGTGTTTCTTGTTGAGTGATTCTTCTGTTGGAATTTGAGCCTCTTGTTGAGTAATTATTCTGCTAGAATTTTGAGCTCAGAGATTGTCTGCAACATTCTTTGCCCTGGTGGTATCATAGCCTGGCTAGGGGGTGGCATATACAGCAGATTGCCTGCGGTAGGAGGAAACAGTTGTCTCAGTCAGTTACTTGGTACCTCTCCATTTACTCTGAAAATTCCTGTTATGTTCTATGAAAAATTCCTATTAGGTTATACTTGCCAAGAGATCTGTTACACCGTGGGGATGAAATTATAAAAGTCCATCGCCTTAGGTTGGATGTGCATATGGTCCCACATCATAAATTACAAATATATGTGACCAAAGCTTTAAAGGCAAGAATAAAAAATAAGAAAGCAATACTGTAATAAAGCAACAAGCAATATTTATATATCACATAAGACATCGCACTTACCTCCTCACAGGACTATGAGACCGAGACGGGGATCGAGACAGAGATGCAGACTTAGAATAAGAGCGAGATCGCACATATCTGTGTCTAGGGGAAGGAGACCGTGAATATCTGCAGTGAGTCCAGCAATAAAATTACATTTTATAATTGCAAAATTGTGATTTCAACAAAGCAGAATATGCTCATTCTCAAAGCATCCTTTATGTCCTTCATAAAATACAAATTTATTTTCAATGGCAATAAGATGTGGTTTGAAAACATGAATTACTAAAGCCAGATTATCAGACACAAATGGTGACACATCTCACCTTCGTCTAGGAGTGTCCCCCTGATTGTAACACACAAGATCAAAGAATTGATAAGAATCCAGATACAATTTTCAAAATATACAAAATCAACATAAATGAGAAATAATACAAGCACGTTATTCCCATTCTTTCCTTCATTCATTGACCTAGAACAGGAAAAAAAATCCTATACTGCAATACAATTTTACTTCTACAAGAAATACATGTTTGGAACAGGTTAAGGAAGCTATAACTGATTTTACTCTATTCAAGCTATGCTCGAAATTGTAATCCCTTGTAAAATTTATTTTCTTTAAAGTCATATTTTCAGCATATGACATAATGTTAGAATGATGTAGTTTGATAATTTAATGATAATATAAATGAAAACCACCACTAAGTGCATTGTCACAAGTTGATAAATATTTGGCATTTTCACTATCAGCAATAAAAGAAAATAACTTACAGCTTTTAGATCATGTCTAGTCAGTCCTAACTTCTAAGGAAAGAATGTTACTCATATTCTAGTGGGTAACTATTAAAGGTGCCATGGTTAATGGAAATATGGTAGAGAATCAACATCAATTGCATTTTTCTTGTATATTAGCATTCAGTCACCCAATTCATCTCACTTTAAGCAAAGCAATCTAAACTAGGTAGCCTCAAATTTTCTCTATATTAGCCAAAAAGCCTTTAATTCCAGATGTGATTACCTATAGGGATTTGATTAAGGCACATTCTGAGGCAGGAAATATACAGGAGGCCTCTGAACTTCTTGATAACATGATAGGTTGTGGAATTGTGCTAGACGACTCTCTCTATAACACTGTCATTGACAGACTTTGCAATCAATGGAAAATTGATACTGGTATGAAACTCTACAATGAAATAGAAAGGAAAGGCATGCTCCCAAGTATTAGCAGTTACATGTCACTTATCAGAGTACTCTTAAAAAATTGCAGAAAGGAGGAGTTTAATGAGATTCTGAACAACACCTATGTAAAAGAATTGGCTTCTGATGTCAGAACTTGCAATAAGCTGACTGATTGGTTATGCATGGAAGATGCAGATTTTGTCATGAATTTGTATGACAGAATGGAGGTGAAAGGTGTTGCACCTAATGCTTCTACATACCATGCTGTCATTGGTGGACTTTGCAAAGTAGGAAAGGTAGATATGGCATTGAATATGCATTTGAGAATGCAGAAAAGGATAACAATACTTGTTTAGTTCACGATGCAAGCAGGCATTCATCTCCTTTAAGCTCTTTACACTATTCCCAGTTACTGCATATGGAGCATTTGGCCTGCCACTTGGCTGGGAAGATTCTGCTGTGGTCTTGAGACGAGCAAGTTCCTGCTCTAGTCTTTCGATATCATCCTTAAGTCATTGAAAATTCATTTCTATTTTCCTATGCAATGCCTCCTCCCTTCGTCTCGCAGAAGCTTCAGCTGCATCCTTTGCTCTTCTTTCTTCCTCTGCTTGTGCAATTGCCACTTCTTTAGCTTTCTCTTCCTGCTTCCATTTTTCCTGTACATCACTCATTAAGCCACAAGTTACATTCTATTCATACCAGTATATGCAACATATGTGCTACTGTTGTCAAATCGGCCGTACTCAACAAGAAGAAAACACTAAACAGTTCAATGTGATATAATGCACTATTAATTTCACTGCAAATTTTTCAAATTCTTTAACAGAGTTTGGTGATATGTTGGACACACGAAACAGAGTTTTCAACATTCTCACACCATGCTCTGGATGTGTTAAACCAAAAGATGAAAACATATTCAAGATTTGGAATGGTCAACAAAAAGCTTGAGATTTGACACATTTAGATGTGCTCTCACCTCCATTTCTTTCTGCAAATCCCGTATGAGAGACAATTCTTGTTGTAGTTGAGCAATATTCTGCTTTTCTTCACAAATTTCATCCTGGAGCCTGGACTCCCGTTTCTCCAAAGCCTGAACCCTCTTTAGACACTTTTTCTCCCTCTTTGCAATCTCTTGACATGTTGCAACAGATTCTGCTACACTCAATTTGGATGCTTCCATCTCTGCCCTCATCTCTGCATTCTCAGTTTCAAGCCTTCTTACAGCTGAATTGGCTCGATCAACATCTCCACTTGTGTTTCATAAATCATTCTCCATTTCAGAAAGCCTTTTCATTGTGTTGTCTTCCCGAGCTTGTTTATCCTTTTTCAAGCGCAAAGGCTCATCTCTCTCCATCCTCAATGTTTTCAACTCAGTGAAATCTTTGCTCAATTTTCTAGCTGCTTGCATAGCTTTCTGATGAGCCCATTCAATCCGCTCTTTAAGCTGCATTTCTTCTTCAACAGAGCTCGTTTCATAGAAGGAGAGAGACCAGAACTTAGGTTGAAGTGAGTCATGGTGGTGGAAGGTGCATGTGATGTCCCAGCATCAAAAGTGAAACCTTTATGAGCTGAAGATGATGTATCAATAGCAGCTGTACCATCTTGTGCCAAATTTAGACCAGAGGTTTTCTTTGTTTCAACACACATCCTACAAGGCTCTGAAGTTGCAGTTACAGGCACAAAACTGGAAGATGAACAAGACGGTCTGATTGGTGATGGCATAGAAATCACTGTTGAAGGAGATGATCCATTCCCATTGGGTTTACTCATCGTTTTTTCATCGCCATGTGGTCATATAGGTATTTCTAATGTGCTTGCCCGACCAACATTAAGATCACTCATAAGGAGGCACCACATAGCATCCCCTTTGCTCAATTGTGGTCGCGCCTGGCGAAGCAAGCACACCAGTCCTGTCAACACATATTGTTCTAGCTCTTTTAGCTCTCCAAAGGCAATATCAGATTCATCAAAGCAGTCACTGCAACCGCTATTCAAATAGGCCAATGAATTGTTAACAATGTTGGAAAGCACATCACTCCTCCCATAGCAGTGACCATTTCGCAGCATACCCTTGAGAGCTTCCTCTGTAGTGTACCTGAGAGTTGTGATTTTACATACTGCTTCCTTGTAGACATACTCGAGATTCTTTAATAAAAGGTCCTCTAATTTATCTTCTGTGCAATAACCCCAATCCACCTCTTCAGGTTGTTCCTCGGAATCCTTCTCCCTTTCTTTTGGTTTTTCTCCATCAAACCCACCACCACCCTCTAGCAATCTTATACGTTTAGAAGCAACAGAAGAAGGTTCTAAAACTACACCATTTCTTCTATCATCGCATAGGTTCTCTTCAATTTTAATAGGCATAGAAGGAGGAATTGAACGAATCCTTCTCTTATTTCTTATAGATTTGTCTCTTGTTGTGCAACCCATTTTACACTGCGCAAAAATGTTTGCTGGTATGTGGTATGTCTTCTAAACGAATCGAGGGAGAAAAAAAAAGAATCAAACCCCAATTCTAGAAAACCCCAATTCAACACTTGTACAATAAAACCTCTTTGCAATCTTTTCTGCTCAGTCAGAAATCCTAATATCTCAACAATAAATACTTAACCGCATAGTTTGATTCACAACTGCAGTCTTCAATATTCAATCAAACCATCAAAACCTGGCCAATGCAGAGGATACCCACAGTAATCTATTAAAAAACCGGCAACGTTATCTACCTCATTACGAGTATGATTATGATTCAATTGAAAACGATCCCAAAACATTGGCAGATTGAAAAAAAAATGAAAAAATATCATTAGGAAAAAGCAAGAAGATTATAGGCAGATTGAGGATACTGGACCTTGGTGAGTTTAATGCCCGGAGAGTACGGAAATGGAGATGTCATTGCCACATAACTCTGTATTCAGTACCAAGAAAACCCCTCACCCAACTCGACAAGAACTCCAGGTCTCCAAACCCTCAGTTGCATTTCAAATCGCCCCTCAACAAGCAGCATCCTTGTTGTCGCACATATGTCATGTAGCAAAGGTGCTTTCCACCCCCTTCTGGGGTTTTTTGCAGAATGAATCTGAGACAACAACCTGGCGTATAGGTCTTGGCTTGTCTTGTTGACCCTCATTGATACACCTAAAACTGGAACAGCCTGACCTGCCTGAATGAAACTGAAACTAGCTGACTAGCGTGAGAGAGATGACCCTAGGCTAGTAAGCATCCATCCATCGTACTACTATTTCCTGAGAATGATACTTTCACTGGGACTAGCCTGTTCAAGCGGGCGATCCGATCCAACAATTCATTCAACCCATTATCCATTTTACAATATCTAGAATAAATGCCACTTGGAGTATAAGGAGTATTGGATAAAGCCAATATATTCAATCATAATATTTAGAAATAATAATTTAATGATAGTCACAAGAATATGAGAGGTATTAATCAAGTGCATACCTTCCAAGTATGAGTTGATAGCCTTGCGAATCAATCTTACCTTGGGGAACACAAACTATTTCATAGATATCACCATTGAAATAAGAGGCTTGAGGTGAACAACTATCACCTTTGAAATTATCTTATATATGCAATTGCAAAGTGATAATGGTATGAAATATTTGAATTTCATAGGCCCCAATCCACCTTTGGGATGGATTCTGTGAATATTGAATTTAAACTAGTATGCATCATCCTAGTCATCTAAGCTTCCTCCTCCACCTTTAATAGATCATCACCAATTATTTCCAAGAAGTCGAATCCACATAAAACTTAGTTGGTCACCCATATGACCCTAGAATCTTATCCATTTGGAAATATTAGAGGAAGGAACACAATTATTCCTTTGTCACTAGTTGAAAGAGATCCATCTTCTTTTCCTCCTCAAACATCCTTGAAAGAACACCACCAATTTTAGGATCTCCCCTAGGTTGGATTCAGATGATTCTTTGTAGATATAATTAAAATGATTGACCCCTAGTCCAACAAGATCCCATAATCCATAATGTACGCAATGGTATGAGGTGAAAAAAGTCATAAAAAAGTTAGAAAATCAAACGAAAAATAATTATAAAATATGGGATGGACCAATAATATTCACCAAAAACCTCATAGTAACCATAGCTAGAGAAGATTAAAGGTGAGATCCATCTTGGGAGACAATTTCATAAAAACCCTAAGAGGTCCATACTTTTATGGGAGAACATTCTTTGGAATTGAAACCAATTAGGAGACATCCAAAATAGGTCAACCATAGAGATGAGAAGTGAATACATATCCCAATAACCATTAGGTACAAAGGATGTCAAAATAACAACATAGAACCATGATTAAGCTTGGCCATCTAGACTGTCATCAAGTACCTTGGAAGTATATGGAATTGATAGAAAAACAAATGAAGATAAAATTCTTAAAGACAAAGTCCACCTAAATCAAAATCCCACAAAAATTCAAAATTTCAGTAAAGGACAACATTTTGGAAGACCAAAAGTTTGAGAAATTTATTTATTTAATTTTATGTAATTTAAATAAGCTCAAGTATCACTTGGAATGTGGAAGGAAAATGGCCATGGAACTTGAGCTATAAATTTTAAACTCTACCCATGTAAAAAGGATTTTTCCTTTTCACTCTTCTCATGAAAAATTTCACGTAGATGGATAAAAGGGAAGTTGATTGTGACTGACAGAGTGCATTTGATGTAAAAAGTCAACAAAAGACGGTGCCGTCGCTATAGAGATGGTCAGGCGTGGATACAGCGACGTCCAAGAGTTTAGGCGTGGATACAGAGACGTCTAAGAGTCCAGGTGTGGATACAGCGACGGCTAGGCATGGATACAACGACGGCTAGGCGTGGATACAGTGACACCTCGTTCCTGTTACATCGGATTTTACACAAAAAAGTAAGAAACGTGGAAAACCTCCGTGGAAAAATTTGCGCTTTTGTACTAGTGAATCCAGCGAGTGGTGTCAATATTCAAGTGTTTTATGCTCCTGTTAATCCATAACATTTTGGGCGCACACATTACTGTGTATATATATGCTTAAGAAGATTTCAGGTGTGAAGTTTTAATCAAGTTATTTTGTTACAGGTATTGGTGTGTATTGCTTTATGAATTATATAGTTTATTTTATTCTGTTTTTATGTGCGTTTTAATTATTTATTTTTGTTGTGTGGCATCGCAGGTGATGTTGTCAATGCGTTTTTCTTGGATTTTGGAGATCGTTTGTGTTCAGAATGATCCCTGAATAATTGTAAACAAATCGGTTGGCAATCCTGTTTCCCAGGTGTCAATATATCATTAGTATCTTTGTCTTTTATGATTTCATGCCATCTATTGAATCTTTCCAATTTCAAGACTTTATAACGTATATTAAGAATGACATGTTTCACTTGTCATTTTTAATGAAATTGGTTATGATTTCGATTTTATGGTTTCTGGTTTTATAGAACTATCTCCATGTGAGATTAGATGTATTTAAAGACATGTTTTTACTAGGAAAATGGGGTCGATAGTGGAAAAAGGGCGACACAAGATCACTGTAATTATTTTCCTGTGACTTAAGGCAATTTTTTGTCAGTAGCTACAACACTTTAACTGGTGATATCTATATACATATTTACAGTAGTTATACTTTGCAAATGTGTTGATGATATCTTTGATCTTGTCACTTTTTCTGCAGTATTTATGTTTGTCATAATTTCTTTTATGAATTATGCAAATACATAATGTATAATTGTCGACTTATGCTAGTTTTGATTTCCTAATGTATGTCATATAGTTAATTTGATGTTGTCATCAGAATACGTGTGATATAGTTGTTCACTGTGTGATCTTGTTTAAATTCTGAATTTTTTCTGAATATGTTTCAGGATTATTAGCACAGTAGCATTATTGGCAATTTGATTCCAGGTTAATGTTTTCTACGCTCCTAATTAGGATAGGATTTAGGATAGATTAATAGTTTTCTATTAATTATCTTGTTGAAAATCTATTGAATCAGATATTTACAGTTATACCACTATCAGGTCATTTTTCTGATCTTGTGAATAATGTACATATGTTTATAATGTATTCTTTCTGTAATTTGTTGAGCATGTTAATATTCAATTAACTATGTATTCTGGTATTATAAATTAATTGATTGAATAGACTAATGTTTTGTAATCAATTTTGTAATATATTAATTAACTAGTAATTATATTGACTAGTTTTATTTGTACATTTATAGGTATAGCATAGATTTAATTAACAACAGTAGTTTTAGTTTTCCTTTTGAAGTCCTTTCTTGTAGCTGGGGAATAACTTAGGGAAGGAAACGGGGCCTTAATCCTGTCAGGGACAGCTACTTAAATGACTGAGAGTATCTTGAAAACTCTTGGATCGGGTTGTCTCTTGGTTGACACTTGTGCCATTCCGGCTCGTCAACAAATACAGAGCTTCGACAATTACTTATATAGCTTCGCAGTTAGATAAACAAACAGTTTCTTGATTAACCCTCTACTGGGAATTCACAGTGAAGTTAGTATTTTGCAGTGATCTTACTTATCAGTTATTTACTTATCAATGCATGAAAGAACATAACAGAAACAACACAAAAGAACCACAACACAAGATATAACGCGGTTCACCCCCAGTGTAGGGGCTACATCCACAAAACTGTGTTTTATTCAACTCTTTACAAAAACCACAGTTCTAATCTGCGCACTCAGCTGCAGATCCCTTCAATTCCTCAAGTTGCGCACTTAGCTGCAAATCTTCTTAATCACCCAAAAATCCTCTGCACACACAGCTGCAGAGGTCGTACATGCACACAACTGGGACTTAACCTTTCTTACAAAACTAGCCTTAGATTCACATCAAATCATCTTACATTAACAACCTCACCTGACTCTTTTACAAAAGTGCTTATTTATACAAGTGCACTTATTACAAAAACATGGACTTAAACCATGGGCACCTCGAACCCTAAACCTTGGACTTAAACCATGGGTTAATTACAAAAAGAGGGCTTTAACTCAACCCCGACACCCCTAAGACTATTTTGAGTCGCAACTTCGCTTACAAACTTCCACAAAAACTGCGGAGTTGCCAAAATTAAGGACCGTCAAGGTGCGTGCCACAACAGGCCCCTAAGACTCACCAGTGTCCTGTCCCGGGACACTTTGCCGCTTTTCTGGTGGTAGAATCTGGTTGATGTTGCATTATAGTTTCTATCCAAGTCAGTTGACCTTGAATAATTTCTGCAACTTCTAGTGTCCTTGTTCCAAAATAATTTGATATTGCTGATATTTCCTGCAATCTTGTTTCTACCCATTTAATCTAATAAAATTCTTTTGCAAGCTTTAGCTGGACTTGATATGTTTTCCTCCTTATTAGGAGGGCTTGATCTCGGAGAGGAGTAATGTCAACTTGTCATTCATTGGATGCCTTAAGCTGAATTTCCAATGAATTGTTTCGTGCCTCCAACTCTGCTAGTCGGGCATTTAAATCTTATGCTTGTCTATCAGTTGCAGCCTTTTGCACCTCTAGCTCTGAAATATTATCATCAAGGTATTTATTTTCTCCTTTAGTGATGGTGTTTGAAAGCACCAAGACATCCTTTTCTTATTCTAAAACATGGTAGGACTCTTGTAGTCTTTCGAACTCTGAAAGAGTGGCCTCATGCTTCCTCTTCATTTCTCGACCTTCTCCTCTTTCTTTCATTAGAGTATCCTTCATTCTTACCATCTTTTCCTTGTATTGATCTGCAATTTATTTCAATCTGTCAACATTATAGGCATTTGCTTGAGCAGTTGTGACACTGATAGAGGCCATTAGTTGTGGATCTTCATTGTTACCTTTCATGACAACTCTTCCAGTAACTGTGATTACCTCAAGCTGGGTCCCCACCTTTAACTTCTTTTCAGATATCTCAACAATGGTTTTCCATTAGGGTTGAAGACTACCTTATCTAGGAATGCAATTGCATGTTGCTTGGATGGAGTAAAGGGGACTAACCCTAATTCTACAAAAGGGAGGTGACCTCCTGTCATCGTGTCTCCCGATGTAAATAGACGATCTGTGAGATTGTCCTGGGCATTATCTTGTTATAAATTCTCCTTGTCTTGGTCTTCCTGCTCTTTCCTTTTCAGTTCTTCAACTTCCCTTTCTGCCTCCTCTGAGATCCTCTGTCAGCTTATTCCTTTTGCATCCTTTATTCTTCTTCCTTTTTCCTTTGGGCCTCCTCGACTAATAATTTATTTGCTTCTTCAACTAACACTAGTACAAAATGAGGAATTAGCTACTAGGTGACTAAAACTTCTAGTCACCACAGGTTTTTCAAGTGATTTACTACTAAATATGAGCAATTTTGATTGACCCGACTATAAACGACTAAAATTAACGACTAATTTAGTCAACAGTTAACAAATATGACTAGATAGTAAGTGACAGAGTTAAAAATGACTAACATAAACGACTAATTTAGCCACGGCATAAAAAATGACTAGTTAGAAGAATATCAATTAGTCATTTATGTTAGTCAATTTTAATTGTGTCATGGAAAATTGTAAATTTTGTAAATTGGCTACCTTCTATTAGTAATATTGGTGCCATGCACCTCGATCTTCAGAGATCCAACAAAGCAATTGCACGAATTTTCTCTTGACCATATTTATCCCTGTTGCACCATTGAAGCAAACTTGGTTAAGCACGTTCCAAAGGAAAATTAGGTTCCTACGTGAATTACGAATTAGGTACTAGAACCAGTACCATATCAATACCTAGCTAGAAGCATCATATCCCTACATCCCCTCGAGAATCGACCATTTGAATGCACCTCCTCCTCGTAGACTTACCAAATGCATCCAATGCATGGCCAAAAAAACACGTCAACTTCATATTTGTGGGCCGAAGGTATCGTTCGACCCTTGCTCAATCATTTTCCAGGCATGCAACTTGTTATTTCAAATAAATTGCAGATATAAAGTGTTGTTAAGATTGGTTATTGGATGTTGTTATTGCTGTTAATTACCTATTTGTACCACATAAAATGCCATACATTCTTGCTTGCTAAAACGACATAGTAAACCAATAAAAAGGGTACTATAGTATTCTAAAATTTGACAGGCAGTTAGAGTAGTCACACAAAAAGTGTTTGTCAAAAAGTCCTTATCAAATTCATTCATAAAGTGGGTCACAACTAGACTAGAAGTGAGGGTAATTAACATCATTGCAATGACTAATTAGTTTGGAATGACTAAGGGGGTACCTAAATCCATATGCTGCATTAAAATTTATGAAATTGTATTTGGGGGTATTTGAATCCATCTGCGACGTTAAAATTTATTTATGAAATTGTAAAATGAAATTCAATTTCATAAATTTTAACAGTGAAGATAGATTTAGAGGCCCCTCTAAATCCATTTGCAACATTATAATTTACGAAATTGTAAATATTTATTGTCAAAATTGCAATTTATATCCATTCTCAAATTTCGTTGGATTATCCATTGTCTCACTACTACTATGTTCAACTAAATAGTTATTAGTGGGGGGCGGGTTATGGGAATACTACAATAAATGTGGCATGCTTACAACATTCAAATTGAAATCATTGGGATAAAGATTCAGAGTCATGAGCAGGGGGGAATATGGGACTGTTATTATAATGTACCCGGTTGTATGTGTTCAATTTCTAGACCATGAGGTACTTCATATTCTAAAAAAACACACTATATTTTTCTCTAAAATAAAAACTTAAAAAACTCTTGGCATTATATTCCTCGGTAGGTTGATTTCTTTTGTAATTATGATAATGTTTTAATCCTTGTGATTCTTTAGTGGTCTAGGCCTTTAGACATTGGTAAGGTGAGTTAAGCCATTGGGAAACATCCCAATATCCCAAAACCTTACACCGCCGATTTCCTAATGACTTTATAACACTCCACATTTCCAACATTCTAGTCGAGTAAGTTTACTCACCAGGGAGACTACCCGATACCATGGAATCTTACATTTGCATTCACCAAACTACCTTATTGAACCTTACTCTCCATTCACTTGAATGCTTGATAAACCTTATTGATAAAGATGGTTGTAGAGCACCTCACAACTCTTGGTTCAATAGCCATACTAGAAATAAATCCTTTAAAATTTAGGAATTTTACATTTTTGCTCATCATATAAAATTAGTAAATTTATTTTTCAACATTTTTATTAAAAAATATTTAAAAAATTTTAATTTTATTTATTTTTATGAAAAAAATCATTATTTAACTTTTGGAATTGTGGGTGAATTAAGTTTTTAACTTTCCCTCTTTTTTAGTCAATAGGTGAATTAAAGTTTTTTTTTTCATTTTCTTTTTCCTTAACCTAAATAGACTTAGTGTTAATGGACTTTAACCCTCAGCATTGTTGAAATAATATGTAGATTAAATTTTCACAAAGTCATTGGGATACTAGTGGGCTATGCAAGCATATGCGTTGAAAAAATGACAGAAGGCCTTCCAACAACAAAATTTGGAGTAGATTGGTGAGAGGAGAAGGGTAGTTGCTCGCATAGTTCCAGATGAAAGTGCATTGCAACTGAATCTCAACTCCAACATACTGGTAAAACCCTTAAACTCATCAGTGAATTCTTCATATGGAGATGTGGGAGGCTTCGATTATGCTGGTCTTGATGATGAATTAGCTGGTCGATATTCTAGGTTCAAAGGTCGTCCTGCAAAACCATAAATTGTGAATTCTATCAAACCGCAAATCAGTGATAGAAAGGAAAAAATGACATAGATAATGATAGAAGGACAAAGAACAATCTAGAGAAGGATCCAACTTTGTTTGGGGGCATAAGAGAAAATGAAGGAATTGGCAGGAAATATAGGGTTCTGGTTGATGATGAAGAGGATACAATTTTAGGGCAAGAACTTGCTATGATATTGGCGGCATTGAATCAACCCCTTCAAATATCGAAAATATTGTAATTAATGAGGTGTCCCAAGCCTGAAAAAGAGAAATGTCTTGCTGAGCTTCATTGGGGAAAAATATTCAAGCAGGATTGAACAAGATCTATGGACATTTGCTGAGGTTTGCAAAACATTTCTTATGTAGAGGTAGTTTTCTCCATCCTATATCAGTATCTCTGTTGTGGTAGCATTTTCTTCTTGTGTAATGGCTGTGGTATTGAGCATAAAAGTGGGAAGGTTGTCCTCAGGGAAGAGGATTCTGGTGGAATCCTTAGTAGGAAACCGTTGAAAATCCCTTCTAAACATATTGCAAATCATCACGAAAATGATTTTATTGACACAGAGATTGTTTTTCAACTAGCCTCGATACTATTTTCATGGATATAAAAACAAGAAGTAAAGAATTGAATACAACATATGAATACAAGTCTACTCGTGGCAAAACACAATTGAAGAAGTAGACATTTGAAGTGGCAGGTAAAATCTCTTGTTTTTGGGAGGGTCAAAGATGATTTTTTAAAGCTTCCATTTGTTTAGTATTATAATGAATTCAATAAACCTCTACATATCCTTACCAATTGCAGAGACAATGTGTCTTCATCTCAAAACATGACCACACTACAAATGTTCTGAAATTATGAACTAAAACAAACTCTTTTGTTGATGAACCTCCTTTAGAAGGGAAAGAGAGATCTAGGGGGAAAGTGAGCCTGTCATATCCTACCGATGAAGAGCTTTGTTATGCAATTAGAGTGTTTCTTAATGAAATGTGGATTGTAAAGGGGAAGGAAAGGTGTCAGCGGGAAAGAGTAGTAAGGGAAGGGGTAGGATAAAAAGGTTTGTTCATAGGCTGTGTGGCTTAGGTTAGGTAAGGCTGGAGGCATAGGTTACAAAGATCTATTTCCAAGTTTGATTTCCTAGGCTAGTCCCCCCAAGGCGGAGATCAGATCTGATTTTTCAAAGGATAGTCCAAAGAGGTATGGGTGTCTGAGGGTCCCAGGTAAGAGTGTAAGTGGGTTCCCAAGTAGTTGTAGTTTCACAAAGGTCCCGTGTAAGGTCACAAGAATTCTTAGGTTAAGGCCACAAGGAGTCCAAAGGAGTTTCCAAAGTAAATTCCCAAGGCAGTAAGGAGGAGGAACCAGCATTCCCAAAAACAAAAGGAGGACCAACAACAGCATTAGGATCAGCATAACCAGGGTCATGACCAGAAGCGGTTGAAGGAGCAGTCCAAGCTGGATCCAAAACTATGAATTTAAAAGCACGTTGGTAAGCTTCCTTTTTTTTGTTATTCACTTATAAAGTTATATTTTACAAATTTTCTCATGCCACAAGCATCTATGTTAGGGAAAGGTAGCATCATATGAATTTGTGAATTTATATGATTGTCTTCGCACCCAGTTCCCAGAGTTTGTTTGCCTGCAAAAGCATCTTGGGTGTCAGGAATCAGTTATGCACCATGCCACTAGGAATCAGAATATAGGTTAGTTGTGTATGTTCCTCATGGTAACAATTATCTTTTAATATATTAAATTGTAGTTCATGATGCTTTTTTGTTAGAGGTTTTTTTGTTAGAAAAGATAATGCAATGCACTATTTAGTATCACAGTGTCTGCTAGAGATAATGTTATGTTTCAGTGGTTTAGAAATAGTAACACTATTATGACAAAAACTATATCACATTATAACAGAAGATGTTGAAGAATCTGACATCCAAATATCTTGTTTTTTGTGATATTATTGAGCCTGGATGTATACTATTATTTTTTCAGCTAAAGAAAGCATGCTTAACTTTAACCTTGTATCTTACCTGCTTGAGCTTTCATTTTCTCAATTTTGAGCATCAATATCATTCATTTAAAATGTTCTCTACATCGCAAAGGAAGTTATAGTTCTAAGTATCCTTCTCCTCTGTCAATGCTACCAAGGTATACATTTTATCTTGTATAATGTTCAATAAAATGCATATAAATGTTGTACAAACATTCTTTGTACTCATAATAGACAAAATGAAGCACTACATTATTTTTTATCCTTACTTTTCTATGCATACAGTCATAGGAGAAAATGTCAAGATAAGGAGCTGCCTTCTGATCACCTGAATTTCCCAGATTTCCCCTCCAAATCACAACCTACCTGCCAAAACTCTTCAGGTTATTTGAATTTTGGGTATCCTTTCTGGTGCTTGCTGAAATTCGTTTTACAGAAGCTCACTTTGAACCTAATATTCAATTATTCCGTAGTAACAGGGCTTCCATTTGGCATGACAATTGGCTGAGACTATGATACATATTTTTGTAGCAGAGGATTTACAAGAAGTGGAGACAAGTAGAAGGGAACGGATGGAGATTACATATTACCGATTAGCAAAGCTGAATATGACAACACACCATCAAGGTTAAGGGATCTGGCATCGTGGGAGGTAAGCATTCTTTATAATTTATTCCTGTTACTTGATTCAGGCTCAAGATTTCCCTTCTGTAATTCTTTTCACATGCACTGCTTTCTTCTTCTCTGGTACCAGAAAAATGCTTTTGATCTTTACTGCTAAAACCCAAAGCACAAATGTTTTTTTTTATTTTTTCTCTTTAAAGCTGCCTGCCAATGTTTGCTTTTGTAAGTTTAGAAGGAAAATAATGATTTCCATAGTATATGTCTAAAACGTTTCTCCACAATTTTCTATAAGAACCAAGTAGGTTACATCATCAAAGGCTAGTTAACTAGCCTAGTTGTTGTTTTTATTATTTCAGTCCCGATTTTGGGATTAA
>LPNX010698634.1:175866-232685 GCA_001517045.1 Pseudotsuga menziesii
GCATGGCAGTGATTCATCCGCAAGGCAGCCTAATATTTGTAACATAAGTCTTTTAACCTACATACAATGAACCTTGTGGAAAAGGTTACGAGTATATCTTTCCCTGAAAACTTGCAGGCTACCTTTTCTGTAGTAATAAAAGTTTCCCCATTAACCATTCCTCCTCTGATCACCATAACAAAAGCACATTACTATCTAGATAAGTAATGTTTATAGTATGATTTGTAGTTATCATGGGTCATTCCCAAATAATTATTTCTTTTTTAGTCAACAAGAATATGAAACAAAAAAAGCAAGAGGAAGTGCAGGTTGGGAATGTCAGTCATAGTCTGTTACTATAAGTTTCTCAAACTAGGACAAAAATGTATTGGGACCAACCACCCTCAAGTGAATCTTAAACTAAAGTGTGAATTATGTGCCTTTGAATTGTAGGTGTGCATTCGACCTACCACCTTCTACAAGTCCAGATCCCACCTAGAACCTAAAAAAAATTGTTGTAAAAAGTTCTACTTATGAATTAATTTAATACATAAAGGATGCATTCTTTGTGGGATTTGGTGCTCTAGTTAGACTGATAGGTAAAACCAATCTGAAAGATGGTCTCATTGCTTTAAAATTCCTTGTTTCCTTTCTGAACCCCAATATGTGAACACTAGTGCTAGCCATCAAAACTTCTCAGGATCCTTAGCTTAGGACAAAAAGGATACCATAATTTCACCATAACCAATAGGAAATACGCAACAATATCTAAAGGCCAAGATGTGGGAATTGCTTCCTTGCATGCTCTGGAATCAACTTTTGAAGAAGCTCAAGCATAGCCCCCTTTAATTATACAAGACAAATAGATATGTTAATATGTGAAGTGCAAATTTCCTTGATAAATATAAAGTAAACAACATTGAATGAAATAGTCACAGAATGCATCATTTAACATATCTAAAAATTAGAAAACAAGAGTAGGAAAAATAGGTTGTTTGTCATACCCTCTGGCTTGAAGTCAAAAAGAGCAGGCAAAGGATGGCCATTTTGCAGCCGAGTGTTAGGATCACGGAGTTCCTCAAAAATGGATGCACACAAGCTTCCAACTGTATTTAAGCAAAGCTCATCATAAAATTAGGTCAAGGATCAACTATTACAAAATTAGAACAAACCAAAACTAAGATCAAAGAACTATTGAAATATTTGACTTGCTTTGAAAACCCTAATTTGATCATAGCCACTTACAGGGTCACAACGGATATTGGGTGAGTACTGAAGCATCCTATAGATAAGATCAATTGCCTCTGCTGGCACTCGCTTGTGAAAAACCTAAAAATGTAGACATATTAATTCTTTTACCCCTCTTCAAATTCAAGTCAATGAAAGTGCATGAGTAAAAATTATACTGAACTTATGCCCAGGGTGAGATTTTATAAGGGGAAACTTGAACTCTGTATAATTGGGATTCATACATTTAATTTCCTCTCAAGAGGGGGTCCCAAGGATCTGAACAAACACATAAAAGATGCATTTTATCCATATTCTTGGAATGCCCACACATATTATAAATATTCATGCTAATACAACACATTGGAAAATGCAGAAGATATATTTCATAAAGGTATGAATTTCACCTTAATGATATCCACAAGCTGGTCTACTGCACTATCACCAGGAAACAAACGCTGCAAAAGATCCAAAAGATTTAAGACAAATATAAGTAGGATTCCAATGAAAAGAAAAACACTACAAAACTTTTATCATTTGATTAGATAGTTTATGTTCAGTTGTGAGTAAGTAAAATCCATGTCCCTAACTTGATCCACGGTCATGACCAGGGTCATGACAAGAAGCGGTTGAAGGAGCAGTCCAAGCTGGATTCAAAACTATGAATTTAGAAGCACGTTGGTAAGCTTCCTTTTTTTGTTATTCACTTATAAAGTTATATTTTACAATTTTTCTCATGCCACAAGAATCTATGTTAGGGAAAGGTAGCATCATATGAATTTGTGAATTTATATGATAGCCTTCGCACCTAGTTCCCAGAGTTTGTTTTCTTGCAAAAGCATCTTGGGTGTCAGGAATCAGTTATGCACCATGCCACTAGGAATCAGAAGATAGGTTAGTTATGTATGTTCCTCATGGTAACAATTATCTTTTAATATATTAAATTGTAGATGATGATGCTTTTTTGTTAGAGATTTTTTTGTTGTCAAATATAATGCAATGCAGTATTTAGTACCATAGTGTCTGCTAGAGATAATGTTATGTTTCAGTGGTTTAGCAATAGTAACACTATTATGACAAGAACTAGATCATATTATAACAGAAGATGTTGAAGAATTTGACATCCAAATATCTTGTTTTTTGTGATATTATTGAGCTTAGATGTATACTATTATTTTGTCAGCTAAAGAAAGAATGCTTAACTTTAACCCTGTCTCTTACCTGCTTGAGATTTCATTTTCTCAAATTTGAGCATCAATCTCATTCATTTAAAATGTTCTCTACAGCGCAAAGGAAGTTATAGTTCTAGGTATCCTTCTCCTTTGTCAATGCTACCAAGGTATACAGTTTATCTTGTATAATGCTCAATAAAATGCATATAAATGTTGTACAAACAGAGTAAAGGATGAAACGAATGGTGACAAAAGAGCAGCTCTGAAAGGTCCGACAGTTACTTAGCCAATCATGAACCTGTGCAGAAAAGATACAAGAATATGAAGCGTTGGGGAACTGAAAGGTCATTCGTTTGGGGGGCATCCCAAACGGCTAGGGTTGTAGTTTAAATAAGGGAAAGTAGAACAGAGTAGGGGATTTTTCCCTGGAAAAATTGTAAACTTTGCTTGTAAGAGGAACTATTTCATTTTACAAATTGGAAAGTGAAAATTTACTTGTTGGAGAAAGTGTTGTGTGGAATGTATCAATGTGATTGAATGAACAATGTTGAAGGGGAACTATTTCGTTTTCAGCTGTGTTTCATTAACTGTTAGAGCATTCTAATTTCCTGAGCCTATGTTCTTGTTTGAATGCTTTTCAGTATATTTTGTGATGTTCTCCACTGTGAGTAATGGAGTCTGTTCATAGACAATTGGCTATCTAGTTGTTGAAATATCTGTAACTATTCATGTGTATTGAAAGAACTGTCAGCTATCTGTAACTTTTCATAATGCATGTACAAAATACATTTACTCACCCATGAATGATAATCCTGCTCCCTAGGGATAGATTAGGTAGTTAGTTTTAAATTTCTTCTTGTATATGATTCAGATGCTGGTGAGTCTAAGACGAGAGGTAAGAAACTGCGCATCACGTTGTGACTGCTCCCTACATCCGTGTCACCCTGCATTTTTAATTAGGCACTTGCATTTCATACATTAAGTCAAAAATACAAAAATACACGGTGGACCGGGTCGCAACTGGTAAACCCTTTGTTTTGTTACTTGACCTACGGTAGCCGGACCGCAAACTGGATGGATTCCCCACACCAAACAGTCATGGGCTAGTTGGGAACATTGACTGGGGAGAATCCCTTACTGTTGTTGCCTGCAAATTTCCAGGCCTCAACAAGTTGGTGCTAGAAGAAGGGCCGCCAGTGCATGGCTGGCCGTGGAAACCTGTTTTCTCGAAACTATTCCACCGGTAACAGTTCAGAAAGCAGTGGACTTCGCAATCCATTTCCAGAAGAAAAGGATAGAGAATAGTTGTTTTCTGTGGATAACGAATTTGTTGATAATTTAAGAAGACATACTAGGGCATACGTCAAAAAGATTGGAGGATTTTCGATCATTCCTGAATTGCCCAGAAGAGAATATAAAAGGAAAGATCGCCCTATATTGGAAGACTCTGTGCTTGTTGGGGATTGAGAAGAACTTGTGGAAACGACCTTACAAGAGGTTGTACTACCTTTGAATCAAGAAGGCCCAGACACCCCTTACAGTTCTCCTGCTCACACTCCTGTTGGTTCGCCTCCTAACTCTCCACCTCTACTCATGGCGGGCGTAAACGCCAATCCACCACCTAACCCACCGAATCCACCACCTGCATGGAGAGCTAGATCACCTTTGAACCTGACACCTCCATTACATGACCTACCTCAATCCTTTGACAAGATGTTGCCTAAATTCGATCCAAATGAGAAAATACTAGTTGATGATCACCTACAAAGCTTTTACTTGGCAATAGAAGGGTTAAGGGCTGGGGAACATGAGGATGTAGTTTGTAGACTATTCCCGCATACCCTTAAAGGAGCTGCAGCCTCATGGTATTTTGGTTTGCTTGCTAACTCTATCCCTGATTGGGATACCTTCGAGAGAATTTTCAAAAGTAAATATGCGGTTCAAAAGACTCATGCAACCCTCATGAAAGGGCTATGCGCTTTGAAGAAAGAGAGAAAGGAGAAGGTACACAGTTTCACTCAGATATTTGCAGCATACCTCAAGAATTTTTCAGACGCTGAGAAACCTTCAGATAAGGTACTGATTGAATATTATACCTCAGCCTTGGGCCCTAATCTGGCCATGTTTGCCAAAGGTAGGGCTAAGCCTACCTTGACAGAAACCTATGAAGAGGAAGAAATAGTGGAAGTTGAAAGAGAAATTATCGAAGCCTATCCCGAACAATCAGGAGAGAAAGGTGCAGGAAGGAAAACCTTATTGTTTACTAAGCCTAAGGAGGAGAAATCACCAGACTATGAAATTATGGCTAAAATGATGCAGAAGCTTTCTAATAAAATCATAGACTTGGAAAAGGAGAAAGAAACTCAAAAGTTCTACAGGCCCTATTACAAGAATAGAGAGGACAACTATCAGTCTCAGCCACCTCCTCATAATTCGGCATCTATGAATTTGACAGAGATAGGGATGGAAAATTTTTGCACTTTCCACCAACAACCACATTTTGAAAAGAATTGTCCTCAATGGATAAATTCAATGACGTTGGTCATGAATCAGATGTTGGATTCTATATTGACAGAAGAGGGAGATGAGGAAAGAAAAGAGAATACTACTTCAACAAAGGAACAAGAAGAGGAAACCATGGCTCTATGGAATTCTGTTTCGTTATTTGATGCTGAAGAGGAAATCAACGTAGCAACGAGAAGCCAAGGTCCGATTAAAGATAACAGTCTTATACTGCCAAAGATTAAAAGGCTTCAGCGAAATGTTAAGAGATTTCAAAATAGATCCTCAGCTGAGGAAATTCCAGAATTCACTATTACCAGCCAAGACCCTAAGCAGAACGATACGTTGGCCAAGCCAAATGAGGAAAAGATAAAGGTTGACAAACCTCACTCCATTGAACAACAGATGGATTATGACATCATGGAGGATTTGAAGAAGGTAAAAGCGAATGTTCCACTATTCGAAATGTGTAAAGTGCCGCAGCAAAAAGAAAGACTATTGAAAGCACTTGAAGCATCAGATGAGAAGCTGCCTGATGATAACCGCCCTGAAGAAGAAGAAGAAATCGGAGAAACTAGTGTTGGAGGTAATTCTAAGTGCAAACATCCACCTTTCCTCCTCACATTTGAAATTTTTAATCATAACGTACATAATTTCCTGGTAGACTCAGGGGCATCGGTCAATGTCATGCTGATATTAGTCTGCAAAAGGATAAATGGGCAGCCCAAGCCATCCACATGGAGAGTTGTCCAGTCGGACAGAACGGATGTAAGGGTAATGGGTGAGCTGGAGGACGTCCTGATCCGCATGTTGTCAAATGATAAAGTATGCCAAGTCGTTAATATAGTGGTGGCCGATATACTAGATGCTTACGGTCTTGTCCTAAGCAGAGATTGGTCAGTGAAACTGTATGGATATTTCGCCTTGGATTGGTCACATCTATGGTTGCCATATAAAGGGAGCCCGAACTAGATTAAGATTTTGAGAGAGCCGCACATGAAGTACAACGTTACTCGGCTTGAAGAGAAGAATGAACCTGTGGACTTTGTCTTGGGAAACTATCTTATTGAGTTGGAACCTGGAAATTACCAAGCAGAAGAGGCCAGCAACACATCAGACACCCAGCCTGATCTCCTTCGATTTTCACAGGCTGATGAAATCGACTGTAAAATAGTAGATTTAGCTGTAGGAATAGATTCACATTCAGTAGTTAGTAATTTTTGTACTTTGTTTTTTGATGGCTCTAAGACGCTAGAAGGGTCAGGGGCCGGCTGTGTCCTGATTGACCCCCAGAAAAATAAACATTTTCTTTCATGTAGATTAGAGTTTGAATGTACTAACAATACAGCTGAGTATGAAGCGCTGGTGCAGGGCTTGAAGAAAGCGATTGAATTAAAGGTAAGTATTTTAAAATTTTTTGGAGATTCAGAAATAATTGTAAAGCAAATCAGAAATAAAAAACATTGTGTTTCTCCTCACTTAAAGGCTTACCAAAATGAGGTATGGGACTTACTTAAATGTTTTGATGCATTCAATATTATTTCGATTCCAAATACTAAAAAACATGGCAGCTGACTTGTTAGCCACTTCGGCCGCTAGGCTTGTACCCACTAATAACCAATGCTCTGTTGAACTACTTTTTAGGCCCTCAGTACCTGATATGATCACCAACCTGCGAGTGTTCGATGATGACCAACAGATTATAGAATGTTTAACAAACGAGGAAGTATTCAAAGGAGCAATTATATATGATGAAGAACATTAGGTCGAGATGAAGTATGATAATTTCATCCCTAAAGGAGTCAGAACGTTAGAAAGAATTTTCGATTTGAATGAAAAGTTCAAAAGACCGGCCAACGTGAAGACTCACAGCTCATCTCTACAGTTTGAGCTAATAAATCTAGGGACTGAGACGAGTCCGAAATTTGTAAATCTTGGCAAATGTTGTTCGACTTCAGAAAGGGATAAGTTTGTCAGTCTGTTTAAACAATATAAAGATGTCTTTGCTTGGATGTACGAAGATTTAAAAACATATGATACCAGCATCATCAAGCATGTTGTCACCGTCAAAGCCGACATCAAGCCGTATCAGCAACCTTTAAGAAAAATGCACCCAAAGCTGGAGCCACTGATTCAGAGTGAAGTGAAGAAATTATTGGATGCTAGAATCATCTTTAAAGTCAGACACTCTGAGTGGGTATCAAATTTGGTACCAGTAAGGAAGAAGTCTGGAGAAATCAAACTATGAGTGGACTTCATAAATTTAAACCACGCTTTAGATAAAGATAATTACCCGGTGCCACCCATGGAGCAATTGTTACAAATGGTTTCAGGTTCCGAACTGTTTTCGTTATTAGACGGTTTCTCTGGCTACAATCAAGTATTAGTAGCCGAAGAAGACAGATTGAAGACAACGTTCAGAACCAAATGGGGAACCTTTGCTTACAGAAGGATGCCCTTTGGGCTTATAAATGCTGGAGCGACATTTTAGAGAGCTATGGACATAGCTTTCCGTGGATTGATTGGATGAAGTGTTGTAGTGTACCTTGACGATATTACGATATTCTTGAAGAAAAGAGGAGAGCATGCGTTTCACTTAAGGCAGATTTTTGAACGCTGTCGGAAGTATGGCATCTCACTAAATCCCAAGAAGTGTGTGTTCGCTGTCACTGAGGGCAAGCTGTTGGGTCACATAGTTTCGAAGAAAGGAATCTCTATAGACCCAGAAAGAATTAAGGCTATTGAACAAATCCCCATGCCCCATAATAAAAAGGGGATGCAATCGTTTATGGGAACTATAAACTTCATGCGAAGATTTGTGCCTGATTTCGCTCAGATTGTCAAGCCACTACAGTAGATGGTCAAGCAAAATGCACAATGCAAGTGGACTGAAATTGAGAAGAACGCATTCAGCAAAATCAAAACTGCTGTTGCACACGGACCCTCCTTGAAAAGCCCAGACTTCGATAAAGACTTTATTCTGTACACCTTTGCATCCGATGATTCGCTAGCAGCTGTGCTTACGCAAAAAGAAGATGGGGGGATGAATTCCCGATATCTTTCATGAGCACTGATCTACAAGGGGCCGAATTGAACTATCCAGCCATTGATAAACAAGCTTACACAGTATTCAAAGCGGTGAAGCAATTCAAGCCTTATATTTAAAAAAATCGAACCAAGGTAATAGTCCCCTATCCAGCTGTAAGGTCCCTTCTTATACAAAAGGAGCTAGGAGAAATAAGGGGCAACTGGGTAACAGCTCTTCAGGAATACGACCTTGAATTCAAGCCATCCTCTATAGTAAAAGGACAAGGGTTATGTAAATTGATGACTGAAAGCGGGAACAATGAAGAACACGCCTGGGAGGATGAGGCCGAATTACATTTAATGGATGTATGTCCTTTGTTTACAGCTCCTGATTCTTGGTATAGACACCTTGTACATTACCTACAGGCAGGGCTGTTGCTGGAACATTGGAACTCTAAGCAAAGAAGAGTGCTGCGTCTCAAATCAGCTTCCTATCAAATTGTTGAAGGAGTATTATTCAGAAAAAATTATGACGGAGTGCTTCTCAGATGCTTAGAGAAAGAAGATGCAAAGAAAGTAATGTCAGAATTGCATGATGGGCCTACTGGGGGACATTATTCAGGAGATACTACTGCCCACAAAACCCTCAGAGCCGGTTACTACTGGCCTACACTCTTCAAGGATGCACACACACATGTCAGGAAGTGTGATATTTTCCAAAGGTGTAGTGGGAGACAACCTAAAGAAGCAGCACCCCTAAAGCCTGTGATGATCATAGAACCATTCGAACAATGGGGATTAGATATTATTGGAGAAATAAAACCAAATTCCTCCCTGCAACACAAGTACATTCTGACCGCGACGAATTATTTCACTTGTTGGGTCGAAGCAATAACGCTACGCAAAATAAATCAAGACGAAGTCATCAATTTCCTGCAGGACCACATCATGACCAGGTTTGGAGTTCCAGTTTCGTTAGTTTTTGATAATTGCATGTATTTTTCATCAATTAAATTAACTGCTTTTGCTCATGATAAGGGGATAAAATTGCATTATTCTGCTAATTACTATCCACAAGGAAATGGCCTGGCTAAATCCACTAATAAAAACCTGATTAGAATTCTAAAGAAGACTGTAATAGAAAACCAGAGGAGTTGGCACTCAGCTTTACCTAATTCCCTTTGGGTCGACAGAGTCACCCCCAAGTCTGCGATAGGAGTGTCACCCTATACCCTTGTGTATGGTAAAGAATCCATTCTTCCCCCCAATATCATGCTACCATCTTCCATAATGGCTCAGGATTCTAGGGGTCGGATGACAAAGTTTTGCAGATGAGGATATGCAATCTTATGAAAGCAGAAGAGGCTAGATCTAAAGCCAGAGAACGCTTTAAGCAACAGCAGGAGGTAATAAAGAGGTGGTTTGACCAACATAAAGCTGGAACAAAATATTTTGAAGTGGGAGACTTAGTCCTCAAATGGGATCACCCCCATGATGAGAAAGGGAAGCATACTAAATTCCAACAGTTGTGGGAAGGCCCTTTTCAAGTCTCAGCAAAGCTTGGCCCTTCTACTTATAAGTTGCAGGATCTACAGGGGTGGGAAGAGAACTTACCAGTAAATGGTTTGGTTCTCAAGCCTTATTTTTCTTGAGTTTCTTTGAGTTCTTCTGTTTTGTATATAAATAATCTATCCAGCTGTTTTTTGAGTCATGTTTTTCAGTCTGTTTTAGTTTAAGTTTATCGATTTCAATAAGGGAAACAAACCCGCAGTTGCATGGCGAACTTCCAAAATCTTTGGGAATGATAAACATGTTTGAGTATCGGACTATGTGTTGATGCCTGAATATTCTTCTAGTTTAGCATTTTTCTCGAGTAGCTTTGTGTGCATTGAAGTCCTGCTTAACCCCTGTGAAATAAATCGGATTCAAAGAATCCAGAATACTATGTTGAGGCTCCATCCACGTCACACTTAAAATGTTCTAAGAGGTGACAGTAGAGGACCCATGGAAAGGAGCAAGGTGAATAGTATATTAAATATAAATGATCCCATGCCAAGAAACGAATGCCAAAAGGAAAATAAGAGTCAAAAACTCCTATGAAAGCATCATACATCAAAGCAGACGCTGAATCATAAGTACTAAATTGCCGAAAGATCCTCTCCATCCGTGAGCTGAAACATGAAGTACACCGCTCACACAAAAGGACACTATGGGATAGAGGATCCTGAATTAAAATTTAGTAAGAAAGGCATGCGGGAGGACTCATATGAAAGGGGACAAAATTCCAAAAGCACAAAAAGTGCCAAAATGGGATGGGAATGCGGAACACATGAATATTCTTGTTCACCATATGCTACAATCTTGTGGTGTCCGAGCTGTCAGCTATCTGAAGACAAAATTAATAATGAAACTCATCTTTCAGCCTCAGTAGAGTTATCTAGACTTGGAGATATTGGTTTTCCACTCTCCCAAATCGGACTATCATCAATGATTAAAGGCACACACTTTGGTCTTTGAGAAATCCAGATAGCTGGAAGAATTCAATAGATGCATTTATGGTTAAACAGTCTGTCGCTCAAAGAACAATTGCCCAGAGATCTAGCTTCACCAGGTAATCATCAGTTGTTGCAGCTGCAACCGTTCTCCCCAAATTTCCCATATTTTGGGCCCCTCCTCATGTTTTAGCATTGTTCTTAAATCGTAGGATCTTGGAACTTATTGGTCGGTTTTTTCGAATGATTTTGCAAATTGATGTTCAGCCATTTTCAAGGGTTGCCTGTGTTTGAATTTCGTGATTGGTCACAGATTTGGCCTGGTTTACTAGAAAATGATAAATATGATCTTTGTCCTTTGAGGCCGTTGTTTCGAAAGTAAAGAGATTTTTAACCGTTGCTGATCCTCTGACAGTTTTGAACACTTAATTTTTCTGTTTGATTGGGCATTAATCTTGTTTGGTTAGAAGACGTAGTCTTTCCTTTTCCGTAGTTGCGGCTCCCAAATCACTTCTTCGCCCGAAGCATGAAGCGTTCCGATTGCCGATGCGTGTTGACCTTTTCTTCGCGTACTCGTGGCGTTTTCTTTTCCTCCATTGCGGCTGGAAAAGTCGTTTAGCTTCCGAAGTGTAAAACCGTCCGACTTCCGATTATGCATCACGTGACTTAACCTTTTCCCTTCCACCATTGTGGCTGGGAAAGTCCTTTAGCTTCTGAAGTGTAAAGCCGTCCGACTTCCGATTGTGCATCACGTGACTTAACCTTTTCCCTTCCGCCGTTGCGGCTGGGAAAGTCCTTTAGCTTCCGAGTGCAAAACCTTTCCGACTTCCGATTTAAAGTTTTCCTGCCTTCAGGTCGCATGTCCTCAAGCTTTTCTTTCCGTCGTTACGGCTGTGAATTGGTCTACCCTTTCGATGTTGGTTTTTAGCCGCCAGTGAGTTTCCCGTCGAATCCTGTAGTTGGACAAAGTAGTAATGCCGACGTTGAACGAGTAGTGCACCTGGCCATTTCTTGTGGATGAGCCATTTCAGTTGATTTAATTTGACGTTTTATTTTAGGATATGATCCCAGTGAATGATACACATTGTTTAATTGCAGAAAGTTCCAAAATATTACTGATATTTCCGTGTCGCGAGCAGAGTAAAGGACGAAACAAATGGTGACAAAAGAGCAGCTCTGAAAGGTCCGGCAGTTACTTAGCCAATCATGAACCTGCGCAGAAAAGATACAAGAATATGAAGCGTTGGGGAACTGAAAGGTCATTCGTTTGGGGGGCAGCCCAAACGGCCAGGGTTGTAGTTTAAATAAGGGAAAGTAGAACAGAGAATGGGCATTTTCCCTGGCAAAATTGTAAACTTTGCATGTAAGAGGAACTATTTCGTTTTACAAACCGGAAAGTGAAAATTTACCTGTTGGAGAAAGTGTTGTGTGGAATGTATCAATTTGATTGAATGAACAATGTTGAAGGGGAACTATTTCGTTTTCAGCTGTGTTTCATTAACTGTGAGAGCATTCTAATTTCCTGAGCCTATGTTCTTGTTTGAATGCTTTTCAGTATATTTTGTGATGTTTTCCACTGTGAGTAATGGAGTCTGTTCATAGACAATTGGCTATTTGGTTGTTGAAATATCTGTAACTGTTCATGTGTATTGAAAGAAGTGTCAGCTATTTGTAACTTTTCATAATGCATGTACAAAATACATCTACTCACCCATGAATGATAATCCTGCTCCCTAGGGATATATTAGGTAGTTAGTTTTAAATTTCTTCTTGTATATGATTCAGATGCTGGTGAGCCTAAGACGAGAGGTAAGAACCTGCGCATCACGTTGTGACTGCTCCCTACATCCGTGTCACCCTGCATTGTTAATTAGGCACTTGCATTTCATACATTAAGTCAAAAATACAAAAATACACGGTGGACCGGGCCACAACCGGTAAACCCTTTGTTTTGTTACTTGACCTACGGTAGCCGGACCACAAACCAGACGGATTCCCCACACCAAATAGTCACGGGATAGTTGGGAAAGTTGACTGGGGAGAATCCCTTACTGTTGTTTCCTGTGAATTTCCAGGCCTCAACAGGTTGTGAGCATACCTTTCTGTGAAAAGGTGCATCCTACCTTTTCTGTAGTGAACAGTTTTGCCTGTGTGCAATGCATGCTTATGAGGTTGTACGTTCTTGTTCCATATTGTCCAATGATGTCTATGAAAATACCTATTCCATGTTATTCAATAAGATTACAGATTGTTCTGGAGTGTTTATGGACTTGGAAGTTAATATTAACATATAATATTACTTGAACATTTATTTTCTAGCCCTCAAGAAGAGTTTATTGGCAAGAAAAAAAAGAAATATTTGATTCAAGGGCCAAGATTTAACAAGAAACAAATTAGTATCAAATAAGAAGTGCATTTACAAGATGAGAGCTTACAATGATCTCCATAATGCAAAAGGAAGGACTAACACAGGGAATCATGGCATGAAGATACAAAATACATTTATGCCTCTCAACTTTTTCTTTCCAACTAACATATCCCCTTCATGGAAAGAGAACATTTTCAAAATACCACACTCTTCCATCCATAGACCATGTTGAATTATAAACCATATCAATTCTTCATATCATATGCTACTCTTATAACAGAGAACACTAATCAAATGATACCACAAAGAACCTCATACAGCACAAGAATAGCAGTCCAAAGAGCCAAAGTATGACATCAAGAATTGAATGCACACATAAAGATAGACATGTAATTTCCTACCAATAAGAAGCACACGAAGCATACAAAGTCATGCTGACACTAAACATAGCAATAAATCACCATCTTTGTGTATTCTGCACCAAAATGTAACAGTTATCATACAATATTGCTAGCTGTGACAGACCAGTCTGTTTGTGGTCCTGTATCCAAAAGCTCACTCTTTTTGGATTTTAACTGCGGAAAGGAAATAATAAAAGAATAGCAACACCATGAGTTTTATCTTACACATATCCCCAACAAAAACATTCTTTGCAAGAAAATTAGCATCCTCCACTTTGGCAATCTTACTGTGGAAGAAGAAAATGTACCACAGGAAAAGGTGCATATTGAGCATTGATACGATGACAACAAACATATTATCAAATGAAGCTTTGCAGTCCAAAGTGTTTAACTCCGTCTCTCCAGTTATCTATGCATACTTGGCTGTGGCATAGGGTAAGCAACTGGAACAACATAAGGAGCATGTCCTGGAGGAAGCATTACAGGAGTACCAACAGTAGAAACCATAGGCCCAGCAATGGGCTGACCTACAATAGCTCCATATACACTAGGAAGCCCTAGCTGAGAAGCATGATTAGTAGATCGTCCTGCAGATCCTGAAGATTGATTTCCTTGGCCAGTTATAGGTCCCTGTGGTGATGATACATCACTCCCATTCACACTAGTAATATCATGAATGCTAGATCGTCTTCTGTCCCTATTCATTGAATTCAACCGAATAAAATACTTCTCCGCATGACTAGCCACCTGTGTGGGAGTTCGAGAAATAACAAAATTCCTTGAGATGCTCCTCCAGTCACCTTTGCCAAATTTTTCCAGACCAAGCAAGAATAACCTGCATCAGCAAAGATACACACATTATCATCTACATCAGTATGATAGAGTATTTGATGTCCTACTTTTTCTCTAACCTTCCTCCAGAACAAATTTAATTTCATCAAGTTCTCATATGTTGGAATTTTTGAAGCATTTCTCACAAGTCCAATACCACTGAATACATTGAAAACACAAAATGGATTCCAACATTGATAGCTGTCTGTACAATATGCCCAGTGGCAGGGCAACAAGGGTCACTGTCCCATTTTTAGTTGTGGCTGCAATGCACGGTTTTGCATAGTTCTCTTTCACATCTCATTTTCTATCAAGTGAAATTGAAGATGTTGGCTCTCAATTTTAAATTAAGCTCAATAACTGCCAACTCTCAAGCTCTCACTATTCAATTGCAAATGGAGATGCATGGAATATTCAAGGAGATAAAACTACATTCCATTGGTTGCTAAATTTCCTGAAGAAAATTTAAGCTTTTCTTAGCACAATAGTCTGTTCACCACATTTATTGGCGATCACCAAGTTACAATAATTTTAACCTGAATAAAACCAGATTGCAGGGAGAGTGGCAAAATATTGAGATGATTTTATGGCAAAGCTGGGGAATAGGGCCAAATTTCAGGGGGGAGCACCAAAGGTGGTGAAATAGAGACGGTACCAGGAATAAAACCACAAGTAGAAATTGAGAGATAGTTAGTCGCCAAGTCAGGTTTGTTCCCAACTTTGAGATTGAAACTGGTCCATTTTCAGGAACTAGACCAGAAACATTTTCATTTTCTGAACATTGTAACAAAGAAGTTTAAACTCATTGCTGAATAGCTTAGTAACTTAGGGCAAGGACTTGTTGCTTAGCAACCTCCCTTGTTCTTATTTTTTCCTGTTTGCATACTTTGTGATCCAACTGATCTGCTATTGTGATAATTCTTCATCTTATTTCGACTGCTTTTCACTGCCATTCTTTTGATTATCTGTGTTGAAGTAAATTTCCAATAACGAAAACTTTGATTTCCTTGCTTTTGATTTTTGTCGAGGACCTTTTCATTGGTAGTACAACATTATCTGAGTTCATTCAAACTCATTCCCAGGTACAGAAGAGTCAGATTTCTCTACAATGGCAATTAAATGGGAAATTGTTGGAAAGAGTGCATTCAATCTCTCTGAAGGTTGTAGATTGTATTGAGCAATGGGCAGATGTAGGTCCTTTAGGTTTGGAACTTGATTGTAAATTGGCTTCCCGGCACATGGCTTTCTCAGTTCTTGGAGCTACTCTTTTTGGAGATGGGTTTCTGGTCTGGCCTTCCACTAGAAAGTTTGAAGAACAACTAATGATGATTGTAAAGGAGGCTTGCTTCTGGGCAACCTACACTGTTTATCCATTATGGAATAAAGGATTTCAAAGGTACAAAGCCATATGTGCAAGGACTAACTAAGAAGCTGATTTAGGAGAGAAAGAAGCAACATTAAAATGTAAGGATATCATGTCAAAAGCTCTCTCCTGAAAATGTTGCTGCTGGTATTGTGGTTGAATATGAAGGGACGAGTGGAGAGCTTGTTGATGATTTGATATATGGAATTCTATCTTCATCAGATTCTTCAGGTCATTTCAATTTAGCAGAGGAAATTCGTGGCAATCTCATGGGTATGATGTTTCATGGTTGATGGTTGTCTAACAATATCAGGCATTATAAGTGGTGTGCTCACAAGACTTGCACATCATCCAAAAATTCAAGCCAAGGTAAAAGCTTTATTTCATTCATTGTATGTTTCTGTTTAAGGCTTTAAGCATGTGTTTTTGCTCTCTTATATGAGTGAGATATGTTGTTTGTTCTTCTGGGGTTGAGTTACTGATGAGACCACCATTTTGATTTCCAAAATACATTGCATTTTTGCAGTAGCTGTTACTTTAATGCAAAGTTGTAAGAATATTTGACTTTATAGAAATTCTTAATTTCTTTGTATGCATCAAGAGTGGCTTGGTTTTATTTTTAGCAATTTTATACATGTGTTTTTATCTATAGTTTAGCATAATCTTAGCCTCATGAGCTTGAAATGAAAAACAAATTTATCATCACATGTGCATTTCCTGATAGTTTAGTTCTTTTGTGTGCCTTTCAAAGTTGGACTGGATTAGTGTTTTGAGAAAAGAAATGGGTGTAGAATTGAAAATCTCAAGTTCTGAATACTCACTTTGCATCAAGAAACACATTATTGGCATCACGGATACAATTGCAGAGATCATATCTCGATGGTAGTCATGGGAAGAAAGAATTACATGATCCCAGATTAAGAAATTGTCACTGTTCGCAACATCAAACAGCCTCATGCCCTTCTAATTAAAACTGGAAGACATAGACTCTACTACCAATAATTCCTAGTTAATATAATCGTGATGAAGAAATAACATCTCAGATCCTGGATCTATGTGAATTGTAGCGTTCACAACATTCAAAACAGTACTACTCATAAAACTGGAGGACATATGATCCTATCCTGCTAATTGATCATCGTGATGAAATGAAATCAAGATCGTCAATTGATGAGTATGCCCACTTTCTCAAAATATTGGACGCTGTCATCAATAATCTCCTCCAGACTGTTTTTATATTTGAATCCCAAATCTAGTAATTTCTTGGATGAGATGACAGCACCACCACCACCATATTGCGATTCATCGAACTTGCATCAATCAATCAACATATCATAAATTACGAAATTGAAGGAACTGAGTAAACATATAGGTCAAACAAAATTCAGGCCAAATATATCTGGAAATTTTCTGACTTTGATGTTATTATGTACTATGGATAGTGCTCGAAAATGAGATGTGCAAACTTTGGCAGGGTAGTGGAATGGCTAGAGCAAAAATAACGTCCCCCCACAGCAGGGTACTCCATTAGAAATACGTGAGCATCACAGATATCTTGAACATGGATGAACGAGACAGTATTCGATAGGAAGTTAATGGATTGAAACAATCCATACCATAACGAATTGCCTGTGGATTGAATAAGATTTGGCAGCCATAAAAGACCAGATATATCAGAACCCCCCGGAAAATATTCTTAATGCAAAGTTGTAAGAATATTTGACTTTATAGAAAGTCTTAATTTCTTTGTATGCATCAAGAGTGGCTTGGTTTTAGTTTTAGCGATTTTATACATGTGTTTTTATCTATAGTTTAGCATAAGCTTAGCCTCATGAGCTTGAAATGAAAAACAAATTTATCATCACATCTGCATTTCCTGATAGTTTAGTTCTTTTGTGTGCCTTTCAGGATTAGTGTTTTGAGAAAATAAATGGGTGTAGAATTGAAAATCTCAAGTTCTGAATACTTACTTTGCAGTGAAGCATGTTCCATTGTAGATTTCCAGGAAATCGATAACAAACACAGTCTAAGGTACCACACGCACAGATTTAGAATCCAAAGACCCAGCTAGCATAAAGTAGCAACATAACTTTCTGTGAAGACAAAGTGTGTGAATTTCATTCAAGAACGTTATTGAAATTAAATTCATTTGAATTGTTAGTTGTGGAAATCTTGAACTAGCCTGTGTTGCTGTGAAAATCAGACAACTCAGGAAAATAATAAAATCGAATGTAGCCAGTGTTAGATGTACCTTGGTAATAATATTTTTGCCTAAAATGTTTTATGTCATATTATTGCATGGAACATATATGGTTGCTCAATTAATAGATGCTATTGATCCTTCTTGTTTCATTATTTCTTTCAATTTCTCTGCCCTTTGTTCTCTTTATAAATCTGGGAGGAAGCGTAATTTAAGTAGACTAAGATGGTTCTGCAAATATAATGTTTGATTTGTATTTGACCATGTTATCCCTCTCCATTTTCTCAAATATTCTTTGTTTCAGGATTGCCAAAGGAAAGTGTGCTTTTCTTTTCTTTTGGCTTCATGCTTTTTGATTTGAGAATTTGTTTGACTGTTTTAGGTTTATAAAGAAATTGTTTCAATCTGTGGGAGATCAATACCACCAAGTGCAATCAATGTGTAGAAAATGCATTTTCTCTTGGCAACTGTTCATGGGTCTGCTTGGCTTTTACCTGCTGGACCAATTCTGCAGTGATGTTCATTAAAGCATGGTATTGCTCCACTTTGACTGAAATGCGGACATTATTTACTCAATATTGATATGAATAGCCTTTGTAATAAGTTTCATAACTAAATATACAGTAACAATCAGCCTTAATATGGGAATCTGATAACTTAGACCATCTCCATAATTTATGGTAAGGCATAAAGTAGTTTACCAAATATTTGATATTCGAATATGAAAGCAGAGAAAGAGTAAATTGTCTATGGGTTGTTGGGTCAAGTTTCTATTAGAAACTCATTGCAGTTCCGTATGCAAATATTAGAGGACTTTTTTCACATATGTTGGACAACTAGCTAGGTCAGACCCTCTCTTACTCTTACCGTATGCTTTGCCCTGCCTCTATCCTCCTGCAGAAACATACCCTATGTTATAATGCTATACTAATGGTAGGTTTTGAACAATTCTTCATGAACTTTGTACTTGTAAATATAACTCCACACCAAAATACAAGACCTAGGTCTTAGTGAGGCTCTTATATTCCATTGAAGAAGCAATGCATCCCACGTGGGGAGTCAAAGTGGAAGGCATAAACATGCCATAGGGCCTCAAGGGAATTGGAACTCAAAACTAATTCATAATCAGATAATCAGGGCAGGGCACTTTCACATTCCACTCAAGCAGGATGGAGACATGCTTTATTACCCTTACGAAGAAATAGTTTCTTCTAGGTAGTTCAAATGGGGAATATGAACCTCATCATGATTTTCTCTATCCCTTGCTTCATCATAAATGTGCATTTCATGGTCAAGTAAATTCCTTCATTTTGAAAGTCACAAATCTTGATAAGAATATGCCTTTATGCAACTGTGCATTATAAGAACACTGTAGAATACCAGTCTCTCCAACCTTTTCCATAGGTTTAGTCAATCTCAAAAGCTTACTAGAATCTAAATTTTAGTGTAGTATTATTTTAGGTGACCATACATTCTAAGGAAAGTTCAGTTCTTATCAATGGTTATTTCTCTCTGTGAACTGTTGTCCAATCATCATGGAAGCTGTTTCAAATCCTATACATCTCAAGACAGAGCTGATATATATTTTGTTATACCTAATAGTTTGCAAGTTTTTCAAGTTTAATTCATGCTTAATCAGTTGTCCTACCTTTCAAATAACTGGTATCATCACCTAGAAGCCAAATATACAACCCTTTAAAGGTTTCTCTAAAGATGCAATGTTGTAGGAGAAGGGTATTCTCTTTATATTTGCAACATGACTCTTTAATTATTGAATCCACTATTAGGTGCCCTTATAGCCAAGGAATAATGATTCACAAAGCATAACTACTCCATACAAAATGGTACCTTTGAAACAGTAAATGATGCAATGCTAAATACTTGCAATACTTGCAATTCCCCAAGTCAAAATACTTGCAATTCTTTGAATTCTAGGTCTAGAGATCATTTTTGCAAGACATTACGGTGCATAGGGAGTCAAGTCTCTAATTTTGCAAATGATAATTGTCGAGTCTCCATTAGAAATAAGTTTCTGAATCTACCTGCCTCTTAGAATGTTTATCACTTGTCTTAAAGCTAAAATAGGCTTCACAATAAAATAGGCTTCACAATAAGAGAAGAAACCTTTTGTAGTTTGATCACAACCATAGACCTGCTTATTATGGAACCTTCTCAAAGAAAAGGTGAATATACTTTGCATAATTTTAAGTTTATTAATTATCAAAGCAACATGTTGTGTTTTAATTTTGATAGCCCATGATGAGGAACATCTGAAACACCTTGAATCTCATGGATTCTTAATATTGCAGTAGACAAGAGGGAAAGTTTTGTTTTTGACTCTTTGTTTTTGATGCAGTGATGGCATTGGGCTTCGAAATCCTTTCAGGAAGGACTCTTCTTTGGACTCTGAGAATGATAGTGATGAAGAATGGGAAGAGGTACTCATCACTAAATCTCTTTGGTAAGAGTATTTTTAGTATTTTTATTAGCTTTAGTTACAAGGAAAATTGTACATAGCTCTCAGGAATTGGTTTATCATAAATACTAGTTACTAGTAAGTTGTAATAGTAATAATTATGTAGTTTGTAGATTGATATCTATCATAAATTTGTTTGAATATTATCATTGTCAAGTAATAACAACTTCTTAAAGGGTGCTAGCTCAATGGTAGAGCGCCTGCCTAATTATAGGCAGGAGGTTGGTGGTTCGATTCCTCCATGCCCTATCATAAATTTGTGACTACAAAAATGACTAAATTCGCATATATATGATTATTAGTAGCTAATTTCCTGTATCTTAGTCGTATTTAGCTTAGTCATTAATATGTTAAAGTCTAGTAGTTTATTTAGTCATATATTTGGTTATTAATGGTTGCAATCAGTGACTAAATCAGCGACTAAATCAATGACTAACTCAGTGACTAAATCAATGACTAAATCCATGACTAAATCATTAACTATCAATGACTAAATCATTGACTATCAATGACTACTAATTCAAGCTATTAATGACTAGTGAAATATGACTAGCTACAAGATAGTGGAAATTTGCTACTATTAGTCACCGACTAAAAAATAGTCATTTATAGCCTGATTTTAGTCATTAATTTCTCATTTTATACTAGTGTAACCTTAGGGCTTCTTCTTCCTTCTTCTTGGTAGATTTTTCTTTCTGTTTCTATTGTTCAGAGGTGCTACTGTTGCTGGCTTTGCCTCCTGTAGTCATGATTTTCTTCCTGAACCTTTTTTTCAAAGAAGTCATGTTACATGCATTTCGGTATATATCCTCATCCTTGTCAAAGTGATGGGAGTATTTGAAATGTACCCCTACAGATGCACAATATTTTGAAACCTTGTCCCAAGCGTTGTTTCCACAGAAACATTTCTCCCCAAAATGGAAATTTTATAGCTCTCTTACAAAGTCATGGGAACTATTCAACTTAGTAAATTTATAACTACCAATGCAAAATGGTAGCAGTGGGTAGACAACTTTCTTCATATCAAACAAGAATTTCCCAAACTTGTCTATGTACAACTTTCTTACCACTTCTTTATGGATGACATAATCTGTGGCGTATCGTGGTAGTAGGAAAGGAGCCCAGGATGATCCATACATCCTCAAATACAAACCTTCCTTTTAGAAAAAGTAATCTCGATATTCACTTACCGTCTCCATTGCTCCTTCAGACATGCAATTGCATTCTTTAAGAAAAATCAGCTCATACAATGGTATCATAAAATATTCACAGATGGTCTTGTAAAAACTGAAATACTTGTGTTTCCACAGGATTGGTACATGGAGTACATAGGAGTCCTAGCAGGGCACCAATCACAATTTATATTTGGTAATGGGTGTGTACATAAGATACAGCCAATAAAAAAGGAGCCCATGTAGAATTCAGATTTCCTTTGAGTCAGACCTCCTAATGTTACAGCTATGCATGATGACAGGATATCAACTATGATGTATTCCCAGTTGAAGATATTTCCCTGCATGGTTACATAATATATCAGCGGGATCCATGTCATCTTATAGAACCTCCCATTTTCCCGCCTGAAGATCCGATTTAGCATTACAACTATGATTTGGTACAGGGTGCGCAGGTTGGTAGTCTTGAACTCTCCTGAGGATTTTTGGAGAAATTGCTTCTCGGATATCATCATTCACTTGACACATTCAAACAAATATAAATCCATATCCCTTACCCATTCATCTTTCATATGAATCTGGGGTGATGGTAGCTTGCAGGTTTTGGCTATGTAGGCGGGAATAAAAGAAGCAAAAGGTTGTTTTTCTGTGTTTGACATGATCATGGTAGTTGCATCTGTCCAAGATAGAATCCATCCGATCACCTTGATACAAGGGAAAATATAGAGATGTGTATCCACTTTTGTGATAGTGGATTTTATTATATTCACATAAAATGATATGTCTTCTAAGCCTGCATCTGGAACAGTCTGGTCTTTGCTCATTTGATAAATCTTTCCCCATTTAAATTCTGGTTCAATTGCTATAATGGATTTCGTATCCTCGTAAATAAATTAGATTCTAGGTAACATCTCCACATTGGAGTCCTCTCTCGTGACCTTAGCCTTCTTTTTTCCTTTCTTTGGCATGGTGTTGTATGAGGATTGAGGCTGCAACATAAACATACCAAGAAATGACTTAGAGTTACTATGGTAAAGCAACATGCATTCATCATTAACAGAATATACAAAAATGAATAGATATTATTAAGATGCAATATAATGAATGAAACCTAGATAACAAAACATAAGATTGCATTCAATAAAACTATATTTGCTGACTAATCTTTGAACATCTCAAATGGCCTTGTGATATAACAAAAAGTGTATCCATCTACTTCAAACATAATAAGGTGTACATTATGTCGAATTTTGATTAGTTTAAATGCAAGCTCCTCATGTTGTCATGGAGTTTAGACTCCCAGTTCTGAAAACCAAATACCCCATGCTTTGGATCAAGAGCGACCTACACAATTGTTTGACTGGGTTTTATTACAGGCTTGACCCACAAACGTTCCTTTAAACTTAAACACGCCAGGGATTCTCTTCTCAGAAGCAAATGAAAACGCAGACGACGACTTAGTGACTTTGAAAACAAGGGAAATGTGAACCCTAGTTTGTCTAAACAGCCCAAGGAAGCCTCTTGAAAACCCTGCCCTAACCCTAATAAAACAATATATCTTCAACAACCTAATCCAAACTCTGAAATACGATGTTTCTCCTCGTGTGAATCCAACAATGGTACCCCCCTATCATTGCACATCAATATGAACCAGAGGAGGTGTATTCGGTGAAACGCTCGAATGGAAAAAACCTCACCAATTAAATACCAAGCATTTGACATACCAATGTCCATGGCCTGAGCGACGAAGACAGATGGTGCAAATAAGGTGAGAAAAATCCCGACGACCAGATAAGTAAATAAAATCAAGGATTCCAAGGATGCAACTCGACTTGGGGAAAACCTCCAGAGGTCAGTAATCCCAAAAGAAAAGAAAATAATCCCTACAAGGCTGGGAAATAGTTTAAATCATCATGGCATGGGTGAAACCCTAACCCTGTAAACACTAGAACCTTCAAAACACCATTTTACCAAACTGATTTTAACAAAATGAAATCACTATGAAGTTCGAATCCTACCTGGAAAATGGTGGCATGAAAGTTGGTGTAAATCTTGGCTCGAGTGGTCTATGAATTCCAGGTGGAAGTCATCATTTGGGAGTGCTCCAAATGGGCAGTGTTAACAGTCGTTGGGTGGTTTATGGCCCATGGGTGAAAAACGTCATTTGGCGTCGAAACCACTAGCCCCATTGGCACTTTACCAAATCGAAGAGAAATACCAAGCCTCCTAAAACCATGTCGATTGAACCCATGAAGTATTTTCGACATTATCAGATGGCTCTTGACAACTCCTGCCGATAATAAGACTATCGATGAGATCCTAAAAAATTTGATCGACGGTAAAAGAACAACAATCTGCGACAGTGTCAGCTCCAAAATTGGAGTTCTTCTGACACTATCGTGGAGACTCAACAAAGACGCCCAAAAAAATTCATCGAAAAAGACACAAAGGCTCATCAGCTGCAAACAATCAGTTTTTTCAACCATATCAGTGTGAAACTTCAAGCTATGTCGATGCTATTAGCACAAATTTCTGAAAAAAATCCACAGAAAGGTATGTCGAAAAACTCATGGAGAGCTCCTGATGAGAGGCTATCGGATATGAAAGATAAATTCCCTCCAGTCAAATCGGCTCAACTTCCTGGGTTTACCTGATGTCGTTGGCGCCAATTAGCGATATTTCCCACAAAAACCCTGATCAAATCTGTCGGCAAGGAAAAGATCACCCCGCTGATAATTTCGGCTCCAAAGACCGAGTTTCGTTGACATATCAACAAACTCAACAAATGTTTATGAATCTCAAAAGAATAAGAAACAAATAAAATGGAAAACTTGAGTTTCTCTGACGTGTCAGGCAGGCTTGATGAGTTCAGTCGACACATCGGGTGGAAAACTTGAATTCTAACTTGTTTGAAAATAAAATTAGTCATGGAAAGGATATTTTGATAGAAAAAGTATTCTAAGACAGTTTAAAATCTAAAAATTAAAAGGAGGGGCCCTAAAATCATTAAAAATTTGGGGTAGCGGTTGCAGTAGCAACAATTGGCGACTAGCTTGTGATTAACATAGATCTCTGAAAAAATATCTTTTCAAAACAAAAAATGCTATATGGCGTTTGATTAGAGTAACCTAACTCAGGCTTCTTTCAATATCATTTAAGAGTCTAGAATTTTCCAGGAATTTATTTATTCAGAACATCACATTGATTGTAGTTCCTTGGGGTATGGTAACTAGGCTTAGAAGCCTTGATAACTCTCCTGGGGCCAAAATATGAGATTCATTTTACCTCTATTTTTTGCTGCTGCCAAATATGACACAATAAGATCATGACAAAGTTAGACAGGTGCATTCGTTTGTTCCTCATTCCAATTCCTTTTGCATTCTTTTGATGCTTAAGACTTTTGTCTTTTGAGTCTTCCTTGATTGCTGCTTTTACTTTTGAGATTTGATTTAGGTTCTTCTATCCATGGTGTCCTTTTTTGTGAGTGATGACATGTTTCAACTCATGGATGGAGAAGAACCTTTTTAGAAATCCAATCACTTTGCTGATTTATTTCTTTGGTATATATTTTGATACATAGTTTCTTTTCAGGAATTTTGACTCTATATAATAAGCCTTTTGGCTTTCATTTTGTGGCATGGGATTATTTTTAGTATCATACACCTGTCCATTCTCCTTTCTTTCCTTGGGTCTTTTGCGGCGAGCTTGCTAGGACAGATATTAGTGTGAAAGTGGATGGAGCCCCAAAATAGTATTCTAGAACTCATCTACCTCAGTTATTTTATAAGGTCTAAATAGGAAATCAATGTGTTCTTAAAATAACTTCCCTTCAGTGGTCTATCAAATTAAAGATATCTTCTTTTGATCAAAATTTTGCATATACAACTTCCAATGAGCAGTTTTTGGATTTAAAACATTCAGCGGCTTGTTCAGATTCCAATGTCCCCCAAGCACCAAAATATTGAGCTGGATTATTCTAGAATAAACAACTAAACTAAAGCAAATCATCAAAAGAAAACAAATGCTTATTTTGAAAACAAAATTAAAATGAACTAAAGTAAATCAGAAATAACAATTAAAAGGCATGAAAATAAGAAAAGAAAAAGTTGATTTATGTACAAACAAGTCCATAAGGTGCTAGGTGAAATAAGGTTTGAGAACTAGACCATTAGAAAGCATATTCTCTTCCCACCCCTGTAAACACTATAACTTATAAGTCAAGGGGCCTACCTTTTCAACAATCTGAAATGGGCCAACCCATAGGTGTTGAAACATTTTATGCTTTCCCTTTTCATCATGTGGGTGATCCCACTTAAGAACCAAGTCTCCAATCTCAAAACTTCCCTTCCTAAACTTATGCTTATCAAACCATATTTTGACAATTTCCCGTTGGTGTTTAAATCGTTCTTTGGACTTGAGCCTAAACTCTTCAAGTTTCAGCAATGCATTAATTCGAGCTTGTATAATTTCACTACTAGACCCTCGTGACGCTTGGGCTAATTGAGAGGATGGGAGTAAAATTTTTGGGGGTAATATGGCCTCTTTCCCATAAAACAAAGTATAAGGTGACAATTCCAAGGAATTCTTGGGGGTTCCCCTATCTGCCCATAGTGCATTGGGAAGAGTTGTATTCCAACTTCTCTGAATTTCTATAACAGTCTTCTTTAAAATTCTGATAAGATATTTATTAGTTGATTTGGCTAACCCATTACCTTGTGGATAATAATTCACAGAATAATATAATTCGATTCATTTTTCACTAGCGAATTCAGTTAGCTTAATTGATGAAAAATAAGACGCATTATCAAAGACAAGTGAAATTGGAACCCCAAACCTGGTCATAATATTTTCTTACAAGAATTCAATGACTACGTCCTCGTTCACTTTGCGTAATGGAGTTGCTTCTACCCATATCATGAAGAATAAATCAATGTGAGGATATACTTGTGTTGTAATGAAGAATTTGGATTAATTTCTCCAATGATTTCAATACCCCATTGTTCGAATGGCTCTGAAATAATAACAGGTTGCAATGGTCAAGCCACTTTTTCTAGTATTCCACCACTTCTCTGGCATGCATCACACTTTCTTACATATGAATGAGCATCTTTAAGAAATGTTGGCCAATAATAACCAGCTCATAGAATCTTGTGGGCAGTAGTATCTCTCGAAACATTTCCTCTAGCGGGACCACCATGCAATTCTTTCACAAATTTAGAGGCATCTTCTTGTTCAAGGCACCTCAGAAATACCCCATAATAGTTCTTCCTAAAAAGAACTCCATCAATTATTTGGTAAGAGGCTGAATTTAAACGAAGCGCTCTTTTGTGTTTAGAACTCTAATGCTCTGGGAAATATCCTTGTTGAAGGTAATGTACCAGATCTTTGTACCAAGATTATGGAGCTTTAAAGATAGGGAATATATCAATCATATGTAATTCTGCTTCATTTTCGTAATCATCATCTTCATTATTCTGACCTTCATCCATTAAACTACACAACCCTTTTCCTTTGATACTGGTAGTTGGTTTTGAAATTCCAAGTCGTATTCCTGTAACGCTGTCACCTATTTCGCTCTTCGTTCACCCAATTCCTTTTGTACAAAAAGGGTTCTGACAGTTGGATGTGGGACAATTACCTTGGTACGTTTTTTTTAGAATGTATGGTCTGAATTGTTTCACTCCTTTAAATATTACATATGCTTTCTTATCTACAGCAGGATAATTCAACTCATCCCCTTGTAACCCAATGCTCATAAATGATATTGGGTACTCATCTCCCAATTCTCCCTTTTGTGTAAGCACTGCTGGAAGTGAATTATCTGAGGAAAAATTGTACAAAATAAAACCTTTTTCAAAATTAGGACTTTTAAGAGCAGGCGCATGCGTTATTGTTGCTTTGATGTTATTAAAGGCACCCTTCTTTGTATCGGTCCTTTTAAATTGCACACTCTACTTTACCATTTGTTGTAAACTAGGTTTTACTATCTGTGCAAAGTTAGAAAAAAAACATTCAAACAAAATTTATAGTCCCCATGAATGATTTCATACTTTTTTTGTTGTGGGGTAAGGGAATCTAAGATATAGCTTCTATTCTCTCCGGGTCTATGGAGATTCCCTTTTTAGAAAAAATATGGCCTAACATTTTTCCCTCTAATATCACGAAGATGCTTTTCTTAGGATTTAAAGATATGTCGTATTTTCTATAACGGTCAAAAATTTGTTTCAAATGAAACACATGATATTCTCTCTTCTTAGAGAAAACTGTTACATCATCTAGATAAACTACCACACCGTGGTCGATTAAACCCTGGAAAACAATATCCATTGCCCTTTGAAAAGTTGCTCCATGATTAATGAGCCCAAAGGGAATTATTCTGTAAGCAAATGTTCCCCACTTTGTTCGAAATGTGGTTTTCAGCCTGTCTTGCTCAGCTACAAAAACTTGGTTGTAGCCTGAAAACCCATCTAATAGGGAGAACAGTTCAAAACCTAAGACCATTTGTAAAATCTGTTCCATTGGTGGAACTGGGTAATTATATTCATCTAAAGCTCAATTTAGATTTTAGAAATATACACATAATATTATCTCACCATATTTATTCCTTACTGGAACGAAATTTTCTACCCACTTTTAATGCCTAACTCTGAAAATGATCTTTGCATCAAGTAACTTCTTAACTTCATTTTGGATCAACGATTCCAGTTTTGGATGTATCTTTCTTAGTTGCTGCTGGAATGGTTTATGTCTCGCTTTAATAGGAATGACATATTGGATAATATGGGTGTCATAGGTATTCAAGTATTCATATGTCCAAGAAAAAATGTCCTTATATTGTTGAAACAAACTGATAAATATGCTTCTTTCTCCTAGCGAACAACACTTTCCCAAGTTCACATACTTGGGTTCAGCCTCTGTTCCTAGATTTATTAGTTCATACTGCATAGAGGAACTATTTGTTTTGACATTTGTAGGTCTTCTAAATTTGTTGTTTAGATCAAATAACCCTTCCAACGTTTTCACTCCTTTAGGCATAAAATTTCCACTTTGAATATTATATTGATGCTCTTCATCATCAATCACCGAGTCCTTGAAAGTTTCATTATTCGTTAGAAAATCTATGATTTTATGATCATCATCAAACACTCTTAAGTTTGTAACATTGTCCCATATCGATGGCATGAAAATCAGTTCAATAGAGAATTTGTTATTATGGGTACTAACCTTGCAACAGAAACAACTAAAAAATCAGCTGCTGCATTTTGTAATCTAGGAATTGAATTGATATTAAAAGCATTACAAAAATTTATCAGGTCCCAGACTTTTGTTTGGAAACCCTTTTAAGTGTGGTGATAAGCAATCAATTATGTTTCTAATCTGTCTAACAATTATCTTGGAACCACCAAAAACTTTTAAATTTCTAACTTTAAGGTCAATGGTTTTTTGTACATTCGTACATTCAAACTCTAGTCGACAAGAGAGAAATTGTTTGTTCTTTTCAGGATCAATTAGGACACAACTTGCTCTTGACCCCTCTTATGTTTTGGAATCGTCAAAATACAAAAACCAAAATATATCTTCTAAATCTACTATATTAGTGTCGTTTTCCAAGTTAGAAACTAAGTTAACTATATTACAATCAATATTATTAGTTCACGAAAAATGAAGGAGTTCGGACTGTGTTTTTGACTCACGAATGGATTCTTTAGCTTGATAATTTCTAGGTTCAAGTTCTATAAAGTAGTTACCCAATACTGAATATGAGAAGTTTATAGGTTCATTTTTCCCTTCCATTTGAGTTTCATTGTGTTTCATGTGTGGTTCCCTCATCACCTTAATCTGATTTTGACTGTTCTTATAGGGAAACCACAAGTGTGACCAATCAGTTGAGAAGTACCCATTCATTTTTGCAGACCAGTCCCTACTCAATATAAAACCATATGCCTCTGGTATATATACCACCTTCATGTCTATAAACTGGAAAACTCTTTCATCTACAGATAACCGAATCATCACATTTTTCATTCCTCCTATTACCTTAACTGTAGATATGTCCATATGAATGATATTACATGAGGATGGTGTAGTTTGACCATTTATCCCTTTACATACTGATAGTGGCATAAAATTAGATGAAGCTCCAAAATCCACCAAACGGTTATGCACATTATGATTGAAAATATTAAAAGACAGTAAAAATGGCAAGGTTTGATATTTAGACTTCCCTCCAATGCTAGCTCCATTTATTTATTTATCAGATTGAATGTCATATTGGGATCTACTAGGTTGTGGATTGAAAGCTTCCAAAAGCTTCTTTCTTTGCTGAGGTAAATAGCACAATTCAAATAAAGAAATATTCGATTTTGTTTTCTTTATGTCTTCCACTATGGCATACCCCATATCATATTCTACTGGACCCTTCTTGTTACTTTCTATTGTATTCTCCACTACCTTTACAGGATTACTAACTGTTGATACTTTATATTTTTGTTTGACTGGATATGACTTATATGTTGCTTGGGTATTAGTGTTAATCTTCTTCATACTTTCTTGTATCTTCCTAATCTTAGAGAGTATTAATATTTCATCCATTACCGGTCCTTTGCTACTTGTTGTAACATTAATTGATGAAAGTCGGATTTATTCAGTAGGATCCTCTTCATCTAATCCCAATGTAGGTGCATAGTCCCATAATACGATTGTGGTTTCATGTGTTTCTTCTGGTTCATTTGTTTTTTCTTCTTCCACCTCAGGCTCTGTTATTTGAGCATCCAATATTTGATTCATAAATAGATCCATTGAGTTAATCCATTGTGGGAAACTCTTTCCATAATGATTTTCTTGATGAAAAGTTTAGAAATGATCCATTTCTACTTCATTAAAATTCAAAACAGAAGAATTGTACACAAGTGGTTGAGAAGATCCACTTTCTTCTTTTTTCTTGAAATAAGGTTTGAACTATCTCTTGGATGAACTAACTTCTTTATCCCTTTTCCAGATATACAATCTTGTTTGATAACTTTTGTACCATCTTAACTACTTTTTCTAGTTTAGTTGAGTGTTCTTCCTTAGGTCTGGTTAACAACATAGGTTTTTTGCTACTAAAATTCTTTACCTCTGGTTTTGCGGTGTGTTTTTTATGCTGTCAAGTTCAACTTCTACTTTATTGGATTCTTCATAATTTTCCACCAAATAAGGGTTTACTGCTCTTTTAACAAACATTGCTATGCTGGGATAGAGTGCGAAAGTGTAGTATTCTATTAAAGTTTCTTTTGCAGGGTTTATTGTAGCATTGAAATTATTCATATGAGCAACAAACCTTTGGTTAAAGTCTCACACCTTTTCTTTCTTATCCATCCTTAGAGATAAAACTTCTTTCATGAGAGTGGCAGTGGTTTGTTGACTACCAAACTTGCCTTTAAAAACCCTTTCAAAAGTATTCCAATCTGTTATTAAATTTGCTTGTAACCCAAAATACCAAGCATAAGCCTTAGTTTCAAAGGTGTGTGGAAAAATTCTGCGTACCACATCTCCGTGCTCAACTGCCAAAATCTCCAGAGCCAAATAGAAACTTTGCAGGTGGTCATCTACTGAAATTCCTTTTCTGAGATCGAACTTAGGTAATTCCTTTTCAGGATTCCAAGGCAAAGCATGCACAAGAGGAGCCAGGTTGAGTGGTGTTCTGGCTCTCCAGGATGGTGATGGATTGGTTTGATTAGCATTTGGGGGTACATTTCCAGCCATGAGTCTACGAGGAGTCTATGGTGGAGAATGAACAAGCGACTGTGTTGGATACTGGACAATAGGGTAATCTAGTCCCAAGTGATCAAGTGGCTGAACAATCTCTTGTATGGAAAAATTTAAACTCTTCCAAATTTCCCACCAAGATCGAATATTCGGTGTAAGTAGGCACTTTCCTAAAATCCTTCCTTCTCGATAATTTTAGGATTTCTTTCAATCCTCCAATATTCTTTACATAAGACCTTGTATGTCTCCTCAAGTGGTTAACTACTTCAAATGGAATTGGGTATAGGTGTTCTGGACCTTCTTCATCAAATCCTACTCTTTATTCGGCAATGAAATCTTTCAGAAACCTACTTTCAAAGCTATCACCAGTGGAATTGTTTCTAGTAAACATATTTCCTCTACCAGCCATGCACTAGCGGCCCTCCTTCTAGCACCAAAAATTTTGATGCCTAGAAAAATCCCAGGTACATACAGTAGGGATTCTCCCCAATTAAATCGTTTACTGTTTTGAATGGGGAATCCATCCAGTTAGCAGCTCGACTACCATAGAATTAAAAGAACGTTTTAAGTTTGTTTTACCGATTGTGTCCCAGTCCACCATTAATGTAATTTTATATTTTAGGATGAAATGCAAGTGCCTAAACTAAATGCAAGTGACCGGTGAACAAGAACTTCACTAGAGATGCATAGGTTCTTACCTCTCGTCTTACCACTCTTGCCCCACAATCACTTCTATGAAAGAAGAAAAAAAACTAATCTACTTTAATCTAATATATCTAACCTATCCCCCATGGGAGAAGAGATTATATTTAATTTATTAATGTATTGTAATGATGCCAGTGGAATCCTACAAGTAGCTGTTCAAATTCTACATACATAATTATAGTAGAAAATATAAATAAAGATATCTCTATTTTGTTAACACATTTATTACTCATTCACATGCACAAGATTTTTAACACAAAGTAAAATCATTCATAAACTACATAAGTAATTCAACAAGTTAGAATGATCTCACATTTATATAGTAGGCTAAAATAGAAATAGTTCAGTATTCAGCAATCCACACAACCCATTTGGAAACTTGTACAGTCCTTCCTCCAGCAAAATTTGGTTCTCTTTATTCATAAAAGAAATACTTCTCATACAAATAACTTCAGAATCTATGTGTTAGTGAAAGTCCTCTCTAATATCTATTCTACCCCTATTTACACATTTTACAAATGACTTTTGGGCTTTCCCTGGCCTTTGGGTTTCCTTGACTCTTTGATTTTTAAAATTCGTCCTCTAGTGAAATCACACTAGGAAAATAAAAATAATATAAGATCATTTACAAAAGTTCCACATGTAGACAAGACAAAAATTAGGAGGGCCCAACTGATCCTCCAATGAATTATTTCCATGCAGCAACTTCTGCAATGATGGTCTTGAAATCCATAGGCTCCAACAATTTGACTGTCACTTCATGTATGGCTAGTTGTGACTTTATTTCCACTTCTTTGGGTGGAGTTACCCTAAGTTGGTCTTCTAGAAGGAAATTACTGACATCGTTTTGTGCAACCAAACTCTTTAACACTTTCTCAGTGATGCCTTTAACTTGTATGCTAATCTCGTCCTCCTGCAATCTGTCTTGGAGGTATTTTAAATGTCCCTCTTGTTCAGGAAACTCCTGGATTCTTTTTACTGCAGAGGTTTGACATCTATTATGTGTTGTGAGCATCCTCTTATAAAAATCCATACACTTCTCCAAATTTTTCCTGACTCTAGCAGTTAATCTTGCAGCAGCCTTGTTGCTAAAATCCGTGAGTTTGAACTTTATCTTCAAGTTCTTTGTATTCTTCTGTGGAAAATGCTCCGGAAATGCTACATTAGTTTCTATCCAAGTCAGTTGAACCTAAATAATTTATGCAACTTCTAGTGTCCTTGTTCCGAAATTAGTTGAGATTGTTGATATTTCCTGCAATCTTGTTTCTTCCCGTTTAATCTTATAAACTTCTTCTACAAGCTTTAGCTGGACCTGATATGTTTTCCTCCCGATTAGGAGGGTTTTCTCTCGAAGAGGAGTAATATCAACCCGTCGTTCATTGGCTTCGTTGCGTTGAATTTCCAATGAACTATTTCGTGCCTCCAACTCTTGTACTCTGGCATTTAAGTATTTTGCTTGTCTTTTAGTTGCATCCTTTTGCGCCTCGATCTCTGAAATATTATTTTCAAGATCTTTCTTTTCTACCTCAGCGATGGTATTTGAAAGCACCAAGGCCTCCTTTTCTGATTCTAAAACTTAGCAGGACTCATGTATTCTTTCGAACTTTGAAAGAGTGGCCTCATGTTTCCTCTTCATTTCTTGACCTTCTCCTCTTTCTTTCATCAGAGTATCCTTCATTCTTACCATCTGTTCCTGTATTGATCTGCAGTTTCTTTCAATCTATCAACATTATAGGAATTTGCTTGATAATCTGCGATGCTGATCGAGACCATTATTTGTGGATATTCATCGTTACCTTTCATGACAGCTCTTTCAGTAACTGTGATTATTTCAGGCTGGGTACCCACCTTTAACTTCCTTTTAGACCTCAGAACAATGGTTTTCCATTTAGGGTCAAAGACTACCTTATTCATGCATGCAACTGCATGTTGCTTGGATGGAGTAAAGGGCACTAATAATAATTATACAAAATGGAGGTGACCTCTTTTCATCGTGTCTCCCGATGTAGAGGGAGGATCTGCGAGATTGTCCTGGGTAGTATCTTGTTCTAAATTCTCCCTGTCTTGGTCTTCTTGTTCTTTCCTTTTCACTTCTCCAGCTTCCCTCTCTTCCTCCTCTCTTGCTCTGTCAGCTGATTCCTTTTTCATCCTTTCTTCTTCTTCCATTTTCCTTTGATCTCCTTCTTCCTTTTGCCTTTGGGCCTCCTCCATTTACCCTACAAATTGGATCTGTGATATTTCCAATTTGTGTTTTCTATAGATTATAGCTATTTGTGATCTTATCTGTTTCATGTTTTCTGTTGCAATATTCTCTATTTTGCTTCTATTGCATCAATATTTCACAATATATGTGAAATAATATTTTCAATGGATATTTTCTCCAACATTTAACAATCTACAATGTCAATAGTGTTTTGCTTCCTTTGTTACTTTGGTTGCAAATTCTAGTAATACACACTCTCCTTATATGAACAGTTTCTATTGATCTCCTTTAATGCTTTTTACGCATTCGATTCTTTTCTATATATCTTACTTTTGGTTCAACGATCCATTGATCCCAAAAAATACAAAGCTTGCACACTCAAAAACTCATATCAAATTTATCTTCAATCTTACTTTATTACTATCACTTCATGTCTATTTATACTACTATTTCTCAAAGAGTGTGTCCACAGGTTGGGATTTCTTTAAATTGATAATGCATGTACTTCCTTACTTCTTGTTTAATCTAACCAATTCATTGTATCTCTCTTCTATGTTTATCTTCTCATTATTTAACACATGGTGTTTTGCATACACCAGTCCAAAACCTTGGCGGTATTTGTGCATATATGTTTGTGCTCTAGTGGAAGCTTGTGTATATGTCTCAATTCTTAGTGGGATTTTTGGACTTTGTAAATACTTCATGTATGGTATTGCGACCATGAATTATCATCAGTGGGTCTTGCACACATCCAATATTGGCAAACTTATCCAACCGAATCTTACATGCATGCCTCTTGCGCACTCCTGAACCTTTGTCTAGCCAACTATTTTGACTTTTACCTTGGAGTAGCATGACCGGTTGGACCTAGGACTTGCATATAGACCTTATGTACCTCTTTATGTTGGATATACTTCTACAATATCTATGTACTCCTTGTATTCAAGTTGAATTTCATATACTTCTTTCAACTAGATTCCATCATATTAATCTTCATATTGGCATAGAATCTTCAAGTTATGTTTGCAATAAATTTTTCTATCTTGTTTATGAAATATTCATCACGCATCTCCTTAGCATATATGTTAAGATTCATTTATCTTGTTCGGCTTGCATTCAACTTGTTTGAATTCAAGCTTCCTTTTCATCATGCATCAATCTCGTTTGATTTTAAGCTTCTTTTCTTCATGTGTCTATTTGATATTTGACATCAATGACAATACCAATGTTCAAAAATCCCCCCCTTTGACATTGATGTCAACACCTTATGAATTTGTGCATGTCAACACTTATGAAGTGTACTCTTCATTCGTTCTGGTTGTAGTACTCCTTCTATTCTCTTTCCAGTTTGATCCTTTTCTCATCTGCACAATTTGTTGTCAGTGCTCTATGATTTATTTCTACATGGATTCCTTCATTTGATGCATGCCTTCTTATATTCCTCTTTCTACACTACACATATCAATTCTTTTCTATTTTTTTTCATTTCTACGTTGATCGCATGCTTCATGATATTTCTCCACCTTTGACATCAATGCACAATTCCAAATTCTTCTATCTTTGGTTTTGTACCGAACTTTCATACATATGCTTGCTTCTAATACTCCCCCTATCTTCATTCTCTTTCTTTTGTTGGAGTGGTTTCATAGAGCTTAGTCATCTTACACACTCAATATTTTCTTTGTGATTGTTTTGAATATTCTCCCCCTGTTTGATTGCTAACTTCATTTTTCCTTGATATTCTATTATTGTCACACTTATTTATTTCATGAGCAAAAATTCAATGCCATCTTCTTATTGTATTGACTGAGCACTAAAGGGTTATGTTTGTTTCTATTTTGCATTGTCTTCCATATTGATTTTATCATCCAACCTTTTCTTTTGATCGCATTTAATACGATGTGGCTTCATTTCATTTTCTAACTTTGCATATCTTGCCATGATATCCAAGGTTCCTTCGTAACTTTGCACATACTTCCATTCTTCAACCAGCATGGCAGCAAGATGATGTGATTAACAACTTGTGCAAAAAAATTGATGTACCATTTTCATACCTGATCCTTTTGGGAAACATCATTTTGGTTGTATAGAGAAATGAGTTGGATTTCCAGTTTTTTTCCTTTTAATTGAATTCATTAACTCATGCATTAACTTTTGGTGTCTCCATAACCCTCTTCAAATCATGCGGACATGAATTTCATTAATACTCAATTTCTCTTCAATTTATTTTCATACACGCGGGAAACCACTTTATGATTCTACAAATGAGCTATGTACTTCTTTGTTCATCACCATTGTTCATTTCCCATTAAGATTGTTTTGATTTTCGCACCCTTTGAGTTTACCTTTCTTTATCATCATGTATTCCTACATTCAGATATTCAGTGACTCAACTAATAGTCTTCGCTCGGTGATTTAGTTGCAACAATAATAATTTGGAAGAAAGAGAGTGGAAATCAGAGTTTGGTAGTCCCATATGAAGGATTTTGAGTTCATGAACTAGTACAAGAAATCTGGCATTTCAGTCAAAGCACTACTGAGCTGTTTTCTTGTCTAAGTAAGAGAGTTGATTTCCTGGACAAAACAACAATAGCGCCTTGAACTCCTGAACCTGATTTGGATTGAACAATCCACTTCCAATCCATCATCTTCTACTATGTAACTATTCCCATTGTTGCACCCCACAAAGTTTGTAAAGCCATCTTCGGTGGATCTAGAACTTTGTCTTTCACAACATCCTACAAATTATGACATGGAGTTGGATCTTGAGTTGCAGATGTGAATCAATTTCACTCTTCCAATTTTGTTTAATTTGGATCCTATCTTCGTCTTTGTACTTCAATTTCTCATTAGTAATCAAAATGCTAGATTTTTTTACTTCAACTATCTGTGACAAATATATCGTGTAATTTTGTAAAGACAAAATTTGAATATAATACAAACTTTGTTTATGTATTTGCACGAGCCTTGTGTGTGTTCAACCGCAATACGTATTTGTACTTTCTCTTTATACTATTTCATGTATGATCCTTTTATGTGGTAATTCAACACATTATTTCATATAATTGAATAAATGTACATTTTGTTTGCAACATCACACTAATGCGACAACCAGCTTCAAATATTTTCTAACTGCAAAACTTCACTAACCTACTTCTTGAATTCCTCATGAATATCGTGCTAAATTCAAGGATATTACTCAATTTGTTAGAGATTAGAAATCTAGGAAACAATTACTTGCTTCTTGAGATGTAGTTATGTTGTTTGCTTCTTGTATGCATGTTTAAGTAGTTTTCATTCTATGTACTCATGTGTGCACTTCCATTTAGATACTGCACCAGATTGTTTTCCTTCATAGTCCGTATATTTTTTATGATCTCATATAAGATGTTTCTTTTTGGAGTGGTTACAGGTTTTTGAAAATCTTGAGCCTTGTGTCCAAAGCCATCACAAGTGTAGTATCTCATTGTATGACAATATTTTGCAATGTGGCTAACATGATTGCTCCTAAAACACTTCAACATATTGACTCTTCTTTTATTTTTGGAGACAAAGAAAGTGTAGTTATTGAAAGAACTATTATACCTATTATGAGCTCAATATTTACACTTCATTTATTTTTCATTCGTCATGCCTTCACTATCGCAAATATTTCCTGTTTTTTTATTGAAGCCAATTATTTTTTTCCTATTAGTGATCTATGGATGTTTAGTATCTTGTTCAAGACTGAGGTTTTTTTATGAAGCTTACATTTGGTTTCAATGTGAATATATACTTTGTCTTCATTCATATTTGCTCAAATTGGTTTGTTTTCCATGGACTATATTTTCTTACGCAAAATTTGATTTCCACATCTTAGTTCAACCACTTCACTTTTTGGGTGATATATTTCCATATCTTTTTGCGCAGGCCTTTCTATTAATAGCTCATTCTTTCTTTTTGTTTCTTCTAATAATTCTTCTAGCACATAGTTCTTTTTGTCCAATCGTGTTACTCCATTTTGTGTGCAATTTAGTTGTTTCTCAAGTTCCTCTTTCTTTTGACTCATATGTTTTGCTAAAGTTTCTTGAAGAGCTTTTTCTTCCTTTTTCAATTCTTCAATATTTTTCAATTGTTCCTTTAGTGATTTTTTATTCTTTCTTGAATTATTTAGCTCTTCCATAGCAATCACCAATTAACCTTCTCAATCAATATCTGCATTTTATTTCGTTTCTTCTTTATTACTACTATTATCAAGTAGACTGCTTGGTCCACTTTTTGTATTGAATTTCAAAGGTGAAGTAAAAAATCCTTTGAAAAAATACTTATCCAACCCTCCTAGTTGGATTACATGCAATCCTTTTCTCATTGATGAACAAATATTTTCTTCTAGTTCTTCATCCTCTAATACTGCCATAAACATCACTTCCCTAGGGCTATCATATCCATCATTTTCATTAGATAAGCTTTCTTTTAATTGGTACAAAAGTTCTTTCTATGTTTCTGAAATTTCTTTGTTTTCAGATTTGTCAAATTTGTGTTCCCTTCTTTAGTCTTTGTAGTCAACTTCCTCCTCACTGTCAATGTCTGCATTTTCCTTGTTGGGACATTTTGAAGCAAAGTGTCCTATTCTACCACACTTAAAACATTTGAAAGGAAACTTACCTTTGTACTTTTGACGTCCTCTCTTTAAATTATTTATGAAATTTGCTTCTTCTTCATCTAATTATTCAAATACACTTTTTTTTTGCTCATGTTTGATTCTCTTGTCTTTCTTGGTGACCTTGAATGTTGCTTCCTTCCTGGAGGGGTTTTCCCTTCCATTTCTCATCTCATAGGATGTAAGGATCCCATGTATCTCATCCTTAGTCAAATTGTTCAGATCAACTCGGTATTCTACAACTAATACTTTGGGATCAAATATTGGTTGAAGAATTATGAGTATATTTTGGACTATAGCTCCTTCATCAAGATCCAGTCCGATACCCTTAATAGTATTAAAAATTTCATCAACCTAAAGAAGGTATTATGCTATGTTTTCATCTTCTTTCATACTCAAGATTTCAAATTTCCCTGAGAAGGTATGTGATTTTTAATTTTTGAATTGTCCATTCCCTTCATAGATGTTCTTTAGTTTATCATACATTTCTCTTGTTGTTTCACATTGCATAAAATTGGTCAACAAAAAAATATTCTAGTTCACACAACAATTCATTTTTGGCACTGACAATGTATTCATATTTTCTTCTAATCGTTGGGTCGTTTGGTACAACTTTGGGGCCATGGTATCCATTTTCTATTGGATCCTAGATATCTACTCCAAGGGAATGTAAATAAACTTCCATTCTCAATCCCCAGAAGGTGTAATTCATCCCATTGAATCTCAGTGCTCTATTGGTGGATAAGCCTTCTTGCCTTTCCATGTCTATGCAAAGATCTGTCTCCTAGTTGTTAAACTGTTACCGAAGACACCCACTCTGATACCAATTGTTGGAATTCCTATTTATACTAAGACGAGTGGTGAATAAATATAAAGCGCAGATTTAACAATTTTTCTTTTCAAAATAAATATTTCAGTTTACTTCAATCAACCAATAAAACATTATGCAAAAATGTTTAAATAGAAAATATATAAATATATATGTAAAATATGATTACAACAAGAGACACGAATATCCAAGTGTGAGAACCAAATCACTCAGGAGCTTACCTAACTTATATGCAACCACCAACTTGCAAATACAGGAACCGACCTGTAAAGACTTATATCCATTGCGCAAGAATTCACTTGTGAAAAAAGACACCAAACTGACTGGGATACAAATTCGATTGTGCAAGAACCAACTTGCATTTTATCAGGAACCAACCTGATTATGAGTACCAACTCACTTCATTTACCACACAAGTGATTCTCCTTATTGACTAATATCATATCACGTTCATTCATAAAGGGGTTTTTAAAGTGTGAAAAATAAGGTCAATATATTGTAGGTATTAGGGGTATGGAGTAGGGTATGGTGGGTTTATATTTATTGGGGGTATAAAAGGGGTATATATTAAAAATAGGGAATATCTCGTAAAAATGTTGTTTATTTTAATTGGAAACATGTATTGGGAGGGGGGCTCAAAAAAAGGATTTTGGTAGTTATTTATCATTATATAGTGAAATTAGGGGTATTATTTAATATCACATGAACGAAGCCATTATGGCATAGTTTAACTGAGTGAAAACCCCGTGGTTTACCAACACCAACTAGAAGGAAGCTTCAACTCCCTCTCCTTTCCATGTCATGCCGCCCTTATATGAACTTTTGTTTGACTTCTATGAACTGCATCCTTTAGACTTGCACTGTTCAATATTTTTTATTTGTGACTTCTTCAATCACATTCTTGTTGGTTTATCCCACAATACTGAGAGGGGAGGAGTGAATCAGTATTGTTTTTTAATTTTTTAAAATCATAACACAGAATGAATCAAACAGGTTAAAACACAATTTTTATCGTTGAAACCTTAAAAAGAAAACCACCAAATCAAACTCGTTAATAAGATGAATATAAAAAATTACTTTATCTGCTACTACAAAAAGGATGCAACAACACCTTGGGTTTCTTCTTGCTACAACAGACAAGGATGCTACAACACCCTAGGTTTCTATCTGCTACAGCATATAAGGGTGCTACAACACACTGTGCAGACCTATAGTCTGCCCTAGCACCACCCTGCCACCCTTGACTGATTTTTATGAACCTTCCATTCACTTATTGGACTCTGTCATTCGCAATCACAGAGACAATTAATTTCTTCAACACTCTATCAATAAATACCCTCATGTTTTCTGCAAATGCCTCTCTTCACAATTTTTGGACGCACCTCTTCATAGTTGCGGACGCACATCTTCACCATTGCGAATCTACACAGTGGGAATTCTGATCTGGTTAGCACAAACCTGGATTCCACAATAATTTCACATATAGTCTCTTGGTTATACACCTGGCTATTCTAACAAGTGAAATTATTCTTAGGCATTGGATCTCTTAAACACCTCAATCAACGCTAGAGAAAAAACCAAACTTAAATCGTTTTTATGATTTCGCTCCCATCCCGGTGGTCAACTCACCTACATGTTGAACCAACGAGATAGCTTACAATCATTGATCTAATCCATACTTTCATTTATACCGTCGAAGTGTGTGACCCCTACCTAATTCTACTAATCTCCATTTTGAATTTCTCCGTGCTAGTTCATCTAGCGGAATTATTTCCAGCCTTTCATCAAAATCATCCTTTAATATCCACCATTCAAAATTTAAGCGCCTACCACATTCCGTAGATTTCAAAAGTTCATTAACCCACCCATTTTGAATCAGCAGAATTGTTCTCCACCGTACATCTAACTCAATGATCCATTCCGACCGTCAATCTTGATCATACTTTCTTCGTTCTTTTTTATTAGTGAAATCTCCTGTAGCCATTGATCTTCATTCACCTCTAATTTCCACCGCCCGATATTGAGTTGTGACTTTTTGCACTTTTTGTTTCTTCATTCACCCTAAGCTGTTGATATTTTTCTCAGGATGTTTGTGACCGTTGATCTTCAAGACTATGGATTTCCTGACTATGACATTTCTCAAAGTAAATTTACACACTTAGCTTTCCACCTCAACTATTCCACATCATTGATCTCTTGCGGGTTTCTTCATGACAGTTCATCTTCTAGAATGCGGGATGCGGAGTGTAGAACTGTGACATTTCCCACATTCTTTTCGCGATTCTCCACTTTCCTCTTTTCTACTTCCGCTTTCCGAAATTTACTTTCCGCACTTCCTTTTTCATACTATAGAATGCAGAATTCAAAAACTCAATGTTTCCAAAGACGATATTATGCTTCTTCCACTTTCCAAACTTTCCTTTCTTCACTTCCTTTTCTGTGTTACGGAATGTGGAAGTCAAGAACTCAACTTTTCACGACTTCGACTTATAGCTTCCCGAGGTTCTGATTTCCGGACTTGCCTCTCCACGCTTCCTTTTCTCACTGTGGAATGTGGTATTCAGAAACTCATCATTTATAAATACGAGCTTATGCTTCTTCATCTTTTTGAAATTTCCTTTCCGCACTTCGTTTTCCATACTCAGTAATGCAGAAGTCGGGAACTCAACTTTTCCCACAATATTTTTCGTGATTATCTGCTTTTTGCCTTTAGATTTCTATCTGAACCATATATTTTTTTTGCATGGTTCAATTGTGATCATTGATCTATGATCTAATGTGTATTGTGAACCTTTAATTTACCTTTTGTGGAAATCATCCACCACCATATATTCCCCGTGGATTCAACCACGACCATTGATATCTTGATTGGATTCATATTTCTTCTGCACTCTTTCTTTTGTGGAAACCTCCTACGACCATAGATCTATTGTGGATATAATATCAATCGTCGATCTATACTCTTTTGCAGAACTTCACATTTTCCACCTATCCTTTGTGGAGCTGATCCTCAAACGTCGAATCTCGTGCGGGATTCTTTCTAACCATTGATTTCAATCAAATGTGGATCTCACCATGACTTGCAAAACTTCACCATTTCTTTGTGGAAATCCTATGTGACTATTTCTAACAATTTTTTCTATGCCATATAATCATCTATGAAATTTCATATCATCATCCATTCCATGTCATGGCTATCTTTGTCTTTAATTTATCTTATCCTGCCATCATATCCATGTTTGCGTGACCCACCAACAAAGCCTCATCGACAGGGGTTCCCACTATGTCGACACCCAAACAACACGATCTCCCTGAGCATCGACCTAGACAGGTTTGACCCTGCCCGACAACACCCATAGAGTGGATGAAGTCTCACCCGAGATGTCGAGGAAGAGATGTCGGAACCAAGTTTTCGGCAGTAAGAAGGGAGGGCATGGCATCAATGAATTAACTTCATAATCAACAGATACTCTAGATATCAATTAAAATTGCATCATTCATCACATATTTATAACCATTAGATAGCTAATGGATCACATTATTCATCGCAGTAGTGACAATCATTCATATAACAGATCCAGTAAACATCCATCATTATCATTACAGACCATAAAACATAAAAATAAGAGACAAAAGCACTTTAGGGAAACATCCGTCATGTCATATTACTTCTGTGAAATAGATTCATAACAAGTAGTATGTCTCCACAGCAGGAGACTGAAAACCCATCGACACAGACCGAGCCAAAAACCTACTCACAATATATGTAGATGCAAAAAGATACCCAAAATACAAGTTCTTCTCCAGAATTCTCTCACCAAAGTTATGATATAAAAAAATGATATCTACTATTACAAATTAGCTCTATATAGGCTTGCGCCTTTACATCCAAGGTCCACTTCTAACTAACTTCTAACAAAGTAGTGACCTATATCCACAAAATGTGGTCAATCGGTACAAAATTGCATAAATAATTCCAAAAACGGTTATTCTTCCATCTATCGCACTGATGTGGTCCTTCCCGATGGACTATGAGCTTGCACAACCTCCGTGGTACTGTACAACTCACTTACCCAATACCCCTGCCAACAGGCCCCCAACACAGTCTTGTGGATCGTCCTTAAGCCACATCATGTCGACAGGGTGTACTCTATCGTCTTGGTATTGAATTCCTCAAACTACTGCGAGATCTCTTGAACCTAGAGCTGAACACGTTCAACTGTATCCCAAAAATTTAGCATGTCCTACTTCAATGGGTTCTCCTCCCCGACCTTGCTATCCACCATCTTCCTACCTTCTTGTACTGCTTGCAGTGCATCAACTTCTATCACAACCAACTTTTGGCCAATATATTAGAATTCATCGAGCCGGGTGTTGCACTTGCGTTGACGTTCTTGGGCTCGGGCAGCTCGCTACTGCAGGTCCCTCGACTCTTCAGCGCGTTTAATATGGACCATGAGAAGCATCATGCGTAGTGATGTCTTCAACGTTGTTAAATGAGTTTCAGCTTCTCGCGCTTGCTTGGCCAACCATTCTGGTTGGTCATCTTGAACGACACTCTACCAGAACTATGTCATTTCATCCGTGATCGTTTTCACCTCCTACTCCATAGCTTCAAATTGAGTCCTGAACTCCTCGATCGTATTCTTTCGGTTGGAAATCTGTTCAAGCGGTGTGTTGGGCTATACCAGAGAATTCACCAGATTGTTAGTTAACTGGAGCAGGGTAAGCACCTCCCCAAGTCTCTTAGCTTTAGTGACAATAGTGATTTCTATCGTGCTCTCATAGATGTGTTGACAGAACTCATCAACCGCTTGCTCAACCTCATCACAACTAGCACAGAGCTACACTTTCTCAATATTGAGGTGGTCTTGCTACTTCTTTAACTCGATGATTTTTTTGGTGGCTTTCTGCTGCAGCTCTGCCTGGGTTTGCTTCAACGCGGAAATATCCCGCATATTTTATTCTACCAGTTGCTTGTTGAGCTTTTGCAGCTCTTCAGCTTCGTCCTACAACTTCTTCGCGGCATCTTATGACTACACGTACCCACCACTAAGCTCCTTCTGCCTATCAGCCAACTCCTGGCCGACACCCTGCTTCAGTTGCACTAAGACTTGGGTAGGTAACAGATTGATATTGATAATAATGCTCCGCAATGACTGCAGCAGTGAGTTCACTTCTGTACTTCCCGCGTTGATTGTAGTCGGGGGAACTTGAACATTCCTGGCCTGTGACTTGACACTAATCGTTGGGAAATCCTGCATCACAGCCTTCTCTGGTGTCACTTTTGAAACAGTAGCAAAAATAGAATCTAGCTTAACACTTACCACAATGAACCCTTCTTGACTGGACACATTCCTAGCTTGCGTTAGCATCAGTTGGTTCTCCATCACTGAGTGGGAGTTGCTTCTGGTGTCCAAGTCCATGCATACTTTAGTGCGTAACTCCTCCAACATGCATTAGTCTTGTGGATCGGAGTCCGTCGATGACTCTCCATTAGAGTCATGGAGATCTTTCCCTGTTTGGACTGGCTCATCAGGGGCATTTGCTGGTGGCCCTGTAGAGATCTCCTCCACGCTCACAGGTTCATGCCAGTCAGCTACCTAATCTTGAACAATGACCTCCAATTCTACATCGATGATTTTGTAGGCCAAGGCATCCATTGTTTGTCGGGATCCCTGCGCGCCTGGTTGTAAATGGAATGCACCCTGATAGCAAACTGAATGATCCTCTGATATTGGGATGTAGCAGCAGTGGATAAATGGGGAACATTGATGGCTGCGGCCTGTAGCGCCTCCCAATAGACCCAAAAATGGATCGCACAGTCCTACTGTTGACTAGGTTCTGCAACCCACCATAAGTTCTGATAGTGTGTGCCTTTGCAAACATTTTCTGCATCAACTGACATTGGTTGATAGTCCTATGGCTCCATCCATGTGACTAAGTCAATGAGAATTAACAATCAACTGTAGGAAAAACTATGTTCCCCGGCCTTGGCAGCAACAACATATTATAACAGCTAGTTCAACAGAAACAAAGACCAGTTCATTTGTACCCCTTCAACTCATTTTTGCGCACACGCAACCACACCTAAATTCCATTGGACATGCCGATTCTTCCAGATGATCTTGCTACCCAAAATGTCTGCCCCAATACACACTTCGCTCAGAAATATTGTCGATGCGATATTCTCGTCCATCGCGCTGCAATCCAAATCGCTCCTTCAACTACTAGGAAATCTTTTTGTCATTATCCCGCCCTCTAAAATACTGTGTCGGATCTTCACCAGCATTTGGTAACCCCATAATGTCGACAATTAGGTCCACCGTGACTGGAATAGATTTTTCCAACCAGAGTGTCCCACCATGAAAGCACACCAACAGCTTTTTGATTCATGTATTCACTTTGTTTAATCTCCTAAAATGAGGCATGTTAATGAGCCCCAACAACCCAGACCTATCCAAGCCCTACGCGCATGGGTGAGGAATCCTCTGAATAGGTGCATCAAGTACCATCAACAGTGACTGGTAAGGCTCCTCCACTACGTCCTTTAGTAGCTGCAAATCATGGTATTCATACTTCATCTTTACCAAGGCAAGTATTATGTCCACCGGGAAAGTGATCCCTTCTAGTAGCGACGACAACTTTGGCGGATACCTCTGATTCTTGGTGAGCTTCCTTAGCTTCTCCCCCAGCCGTGTTGGAGCAACATATTTAGGGATATCATTGATAGAGATTCCCCTAGGTGCCACAGACTCAACAACTCCTAAGCTTAATCATTTGGTCTGTGTTGTTTATTCCCCTTGCACCCTAGCATTCGTGCGTGTGTATCTCTTCTGCAGTGGTGTGGAACTGGGCTTCTCGGGATTCCACTTTGCTCTAGGGATTGAAGAGGACCCGATTGGCATGATCATGACTTCCTCTTCAACCCATGTGAGCTGGATGGGGGATTCCTTCTCACTAAAAATCTCAACTGTTTCGGGAGTACGCACCATGCCGCACTCTGCAATCCTCACAATGCAACTGAAATTTCACTGCTTTCCTATCACACTCAATTCTACTCCTGCACTGAGCGCAACACTTTACTCAACTCAACTGAACAATACCTTGTGCTCGCATCCTGCATGTTCTTATAATCATGTGCGAGATCTGACTCATCATTTTCGAATCTCCCGTATTCATCATGACCCAATCCAACATTAATAACCCCAAATCCACCCTTGATCCCATCCTACTAACAGTTGGATTAGTCATAAATGTGGATTGCTTCATCAAGCACCGCCAGCTAACTGCATTAACTGTCTATATTTATTATTGATTTGACCACTTCATAGTCTTACAGTTGTCATCGATGGTCTCCCTCTCAACAATACTGAATTCTATCCTTGCGTAGCTTCTCCGTCTGTGCTCGCCTCACTGCAATCTACCCAAAAATTTGGTTTTTTTTGTTGCTTGTGCAGTGTCTCAAGCATTGCAAGGATCAGGCCCCATTATATAGGACTTCAAGAAACTGCCATTCACAAGTTTGGGGAGCACCACACCATCTAATTGTTGTAATTGAACTACACCCCCAGAAGTAATTGAATGAACAAGATATGGACCTAACCAATGCATTTGTAATTTACCTGGATGCTTCATGAACTTACTGTCGTATAAAAGGACCAAATCTCCTAGTCTAAACTTCTTGTTCTTGATCTAGTGATCATGCCATGCCTTTTGTTGATCCTTTCAACATGCTGGTGGAAGCCTGCGACAAAGCGGTCCTCTTCTAGCTTGACCAAGTGTGCGATTCACTCCTCTAATGCTTCTTCGTCATCCATGCCTATTGTAGCGGCAATCTATAGACTAGGAACAATATATTCCATAGGCATGACTGCCTCTTTCCCATATACTAATTTGAACGATGTCTGTCCCATGAACCTTTTACAAGTGGTGCAATATGCCCACAGTACCACTAGAATTTTCAAATCCCAATCATCGCGATTAGTATTGCATACCTTTGTAAGCATGGTTTCCAAAATCTTGTTGAAGGCCTCGACAGTTCCATTTTCCTATGGATGGCAACGTGTGCTTTTTTGATGCTACACCTACAACTCCTCTGTTAGTGCTTTCATGGTTCGATTGATAAAGTGACTTCCCTGGTCACTCATCAATATCCTGGGAAACCCAGACCTTATCACAATATTCTCGAATATAAAATTGGCTCCTGTCGCAGTAGTGTTATCCATGACTGGCACGGCCTCTACCCACCTTGTCAGATAATTAGTTGTTGTAATGATGTACCACGCACTAGTCCTCTTTCTTGGTGGATTAATTGGACCCACAAAGTCCATGGCCCATTTATCGAAAGGTTGTAGAGTTACTTGTGGCACAAGCAACATCTCATCCCGCCGTGATGGTTTGCTGACAAGCTAACAGACATCGTAGCTTCATGCATAATCTGCGGCATCGTTATGGAAGGTAGGCCACCATAGCCCAGCGCACAACACCTTACGGGTAGTAGCCCTACCTCCGTAGTGGCCTACGATGATTCCTTCATGTGCTTCTACTAGAATAGATCCTTGCTCATGTGGTAGGATGCACCATCGCAAGATTTCATCTAGTCCAAGTTTGTATAATTTCCCCATGATCAGTTGGAAATCCGAAGCTTTCACTACCAACTGCCTCTTCTGATTGGTCGAAGGGTCCTATAGAGCAACTCCAGTTTCCAAGAACTAAATGATTGGAGCATAATGGTCATCTATAATCTCTACCTGGAACAGCCGCACATCATGAAATCCATCATCAATATTGGTAGGTTATTCTCCTATCTCAATGCAATACAAATGATTAGAGCCAACATTCAACTGTCCTAGCTTCACAATTATATCAAATTCAAATTCCTGAAAAAGTAATAGCCATCGACAGATCTCCCCCCCCAACAAAGCCTTATTGACCAAGTATTGCAAAGCATAATGGTCTATGAACATTTTGAAGTGACTTCCCAATAGATAGTGCCTAAAATTTTGCAGGGCATAAACCATGGTCAACCCCTCTCTCTCAGTGGTTGTATAATTTCTTTCTACAAAAGACAACTTCCTACTTGCAAACGCGATTGGATCAAATAGGTCACCCTCACCTCGCTGCGCAAGTACTACCCCTAGCGCAATGGAAGAGGCGTCGACATGGACATGGAAATCCTTGTTCTAATTAGGGAATACTAGGAGAGATATTGACGCCATATTATCCTTCAGTGTGTCAAAATTCCCCGGACACTCGTGATTCCACTCAAATGCAACATCCTTTTTCAACAGATTCTCCATAGGGGTTGTAATCGCGACATATCCTTTGATGAACTTGCGATAGTACCCCATGTGTCCCAGCATTGCCTGAAGCATATACACATTAGTAGGTGGTGGAAGACTAAGGATAAGTGCAATCTTCAAAAGGTTGACCAACAACCCTTTCTTGCACACAATGTGGCCTAATGTATCCCGAATGGTGCACAAAAAATGCACTTCTTTGAATTCAATGCAATTTTATGCTGTCGACACCTTTCCAGCATCAATCGCAAATTTACTAAGTGATCCTTAACCAAACCGTAAACTATCCAATCATCCATATATACCCACAAGAACTTCTAAATGAAGTCTTTTAATGCAATGATGACCACCCGAGAAAATATCACTGGTGCATTCTTCAATCCAAAAGGCATGATTGTATATTGAAAACAACCCCATTCAGTGATGAATGTGGTCTTATACTGATCTTCCTTTGCAATTCGGATCTAGTGATACCCCAAAAATCCATCCATGAAAGAGTACATATTCTGACCGCCTACCCCTTCAAGGACCCCATCTGTAAAGGGGGCAGGGAATGGATCATGGAGGAAGGAATCATTCAGCTTCCTCAGGTCGACACAAATGCGAACTTCTCCAGTATTTTTGTCCTGAACCACCATAGGGAATATCCATTCCAACTCTTCAACAGGCTTGATGATTCCAGCATCTAACATCCGGCCAATCTCAACTTTGACATGTTCTTTGTATCGTGGGTTCAGTCAATACGGCCTCTGTCACAGAGGTTTCATGTCTGGTTTCAATGGGATCTTCATCTCCGCTAGACCCCCTAATATCCCTTTCATTTCCAAGAAACATCTCGAGAATAGATCCTGGAACTCATGTAGTAGATCTGTGATCTTTTCCATTGTCTTATCCTCCCAATAGCCCCCAACACTAGCAAACTTTGGGTTTTCTTTTGTCTGAATGTTAAATTTTTGGATCTTCAGTGGCTGACTCATGGGTTTGGTTGGTATGTCCGGTGCTGCAACATTGTGACTGCATTATGATTACAAAATATTGACATTCATCATGTCATCATCACCTTTAGGTTCACCAGATATATTGTAGCACATCATCAGGGATTGCATATGGCACCGCGCATGTGGATCTACAGGATATGCGGTTGGCACAACCTTCAATACTACTTCGCGGATGAGTTGGAGTACATTGTGGACCTCAAGGTTAGCGTCCATGAAACTAAAAGTTCGTGCAAATAAAATCAATAGCTCTTCCCAGGTAGTTATGGTTCTGCGCATCTCTGCAGCTAGATACCAGGATCTAGGAATTTCGTCCAAAGTATGAACAACACCATGGACCCATTCATCCTTGGGTCATGATGTCCACAAATCCTAACATTCCAGTAATTAACCGGTGGGGTTAGTCCACCCATCATATATTCCAATGGGATAAGTCTCTAAATCATCGAAGCACACCAGCATTAATCGTCGACATGGTGCCCATTCATGGATTGCCTATTTATGAGCCACCCACCAGCGTGCTTGGGTAGCCTTCAACACATCCTCTAGTGCCAATAGCCTCTGTGGTTCAAACACTTTCTCTTAAAATTCCTAGAGGAATTCAGACAACTTTGGTAGCCCCTCATAGATCTGAAGCTCGATGATCTCAGTCGTAACATGGTGTACAGATTGCGTGATCAGTCCACACTTTCTAAAATACACCTCATAAAGCCGATTTTTCCAATTTTCTAGAGAATCATCAGAAATAGAGCATGCAGGGCTAGTGCTCCACCATCTGAGTTCATCATCGGCAATAAGGTAGATTTAGTCCTCAGAGATATTGTAGGCATGATCCTAGCCTTTACCATTCTCATCTTTGATTGGTTCAATATACCGAGGTCCTTCCTAAGGGTCCCTGGGAGCAATGAATTTGATATATTGGTTTTCAAATGTCATAAACCACTTCTTGAAATTGATAACTTCCATGTTATCATTGGCCCATCCAATCCCCAACAGCGTAGGATAAGAGCCTCCACCATTAACTACTTCAATGATGTCAAAATCAACATATGTCTTCATACCTTCAACATCGACAACTAAGTTCAAGACACGGTCAATAGGCTGAACCTTGTCCTGATTTGTTAGTCGTAGTTGCATAGGGGACCACCCTAATGTTAGCTTTCCCACCAAATTCCAAGTATGCTTAGTCAAAATATTCACATCCGAGCTTAGATCCAGAATAACATAATCGACTTCATAGTCCCATGTCTGGATGTTCATTCTCATCTCTTTACTTGTATTTTTCTTCTGGAGGGAATTTACTACGGAATCCTTCCACATTTGATTCTGTTGGCATAGTAACTTCTCAATCTCTTTGAGATCCTTAGGAAATATTGCTAGCGACAGACAACTCTCAAAGAACTATTGTAAGGTACCATGTTGTCGTGATGGTCCTGCCTCGATAGAAGGATCAAAAGCAGATGGCATTTCAACAACATGCAACTTACCCGAATTCCTACCGATCGCATGTTTGGCCTGAAAGAACATCTCCTTCTCTGTCGCAATATCAAATGCTTCCTTTTTCTTCCCTGTAAACCAAATTTGTTGACATGTTCTATCTTTTTTGATCATCACCCCTACACGAGTGACAACAACAATGTTGACAGCCTGGGTTCTGGGCTCTACCAGAATTGTCGCAACCATGGGTCCTTGATTCAAGTTCTGAGCTTGGTTTAGAGGTGGATTCTAAGTTGGCGGAAGGTTCATTGGATGATTCTAATTCTGCAATGGGATATAAGGCTGATTTTGCAATGGCTGCTAGGTCTACACTTGGTTTTGGTTTTAGAACTAGTTCTATGATTGAGGTATGTTTCCAGCCTACCACTTCATAATCAATTGAGAGGAATTTTTGACATTATGCTCGCTTGCCATGCAGTATGTACACTACACATGGGGACACTCCCTCTGATAGTGGCCACATACCTCGCAACTGTAACACTTGATGGATTCTTGACCTCATCCTCCTCCTCGTCTGAATCCTCCTCCTCGCCCCCTAAATCCTCCTTGAAATCCTCCGGTTTGCTGATATTGCAGCTGGGATAGCTATTGTGGGGGATTCAGTTGTTGCTAAATGTAGTGTGCTACTTGAACATACTGTAGTTAAGTATAAATAGCTGGAACTTCATTATACTGTGGTCGCGGTGCAAAATATGGTTGTGCTACGAACTGCGGCTGCAGTGTGAACTGTGGTTGTGACTACGATGGAATAAACTGCATTTGCGGAGGTGGTGTATACTATACAGTCGGCTGCACCATCTGTGGCTGCGACTACTAGAATTCCTGGGGATCCTCGCCCTTCACAAAATATGAATCATATGTTCTTTCTTGAAGTAGGTCGTAAGCTCGGCACTCTTTGTCCTCATGCCCTATGGAGCGACAAAAGGAGCAATACAAACTTTCTGCCTTCGTAACCATATTCTGCATGTAGCTACAATTTTTGTGTCGATGCCCATATACCTGACATATGCGACACCATGGCACGCCAGTGCAACTCAAAGGGTTTAGTGCTCTTGAGAGTAAATATTTTATAAAATTTAGACAAGTGTTCTTAGTGTGTCCATCCATACGACACCGTGTTCACCAGAGGTCATCATGCTCTTCTTTTTCTTTTTTAATATCCTACAGATGGAGTGTCAAATTTTTTAGTTACGCCTGAATTTGGTTCATGCCAACTGAATTCTCCCCAATAGGTGAAGCTTCCAACTTCATCTCCATCTCTAGAGCCTCATTCTGCGTTGCAATCTTTTGTTGCATTAACATATGTCTGATGTGCGGAACCAGTACAGCAATGAACTACTACTTGGGAACATTGCTCATTTTGAAGCTGACTCGAGCCATCAATGTCTTAAACTGTTGATCAAAATCCCAAATAGTTTCATTTTTAAATGGCTTGATTTCCTTGAGTTTTGTAATATATTGGGCCTCATATTTAGGTTTCTTAAATTCCTCGAATAGTCCTTCCCTAATCTCATTCAGTTTTTTTTTCATTGTCCCCTAAGGAACCTACATGTATCTCATGTACCAGTCAAGCGCGCAATTGCTAAGGGTGGTCTCCAATTTGCTTCTCTTAACATTGTCATCAGCACTTTGTCTGGCAGTCCAAACTACTTTGCATAAGAACCAGTACTGCTCCGTGTCATCGGTCTTATTTCCATGGAATATTGGTTACTTCATCTCATCGCCCGCCATTCTGGGCCTTCTTCCTACAAACGGTGTTGTACTGCTTGACTGCTACTGGCATGTCAGACAAGGTGATGTAGAGTGCATGTTTCTACCTATTGGTGGAGTAGTGTGCGGAGGTGTGGACACGTTACTGCTGGGGTTCGAGCTTCTCACTATCCTGGGTGTAGCCTGGGTGTAGTCGTCCTCTTCATCGTTGTAGGATCGCTTCATCACATGTGATTTTTCTTCGTGTTCTTGCATCTCGATTACAGCAGGACCTCTCCCTGTCCTTTTCCTCTTCTCTTGTCGAAACCTTTCTCCTCCCCTCGTACAACCACTTGTTTCCTCGTCAACCCTCACAAATTCCTTAGAACTCATACCCATCTATCCCTTATCTTTCCATTTTCCTTCCACCTTTCGCCACAGCGTCCGTGGCCTCTGCACACCAGATTTCCACTACTCGAGGTGCATTTTTAGAATACCCTTCTCACAGATAAGCATCCTAATAGACAATTGCAGAGACAACAAGAACCTACCTCTGGCCCGTTGAAGAACTCTCTTTCTGCTTTGCTATATGCCTTATTGGTATCAACTACAAATTCAGTAATTTATCCTTCCAGAATACTATCCAACCACACTTCGATAGCTTATGATGCTTTGTTATTGGTTTCTTGTAGCTCCTGGATCAGTCCAGGGGTCCAAGATGTCAGCTCTCCTCCTTGAGGGTTATTCTTCTTTTAAGTGTTAGTTTTTCAACATTAAGCTAGCATTATTAGGATCTTTAACTGAGAGAATAAAAATCACAACAATCAAACACAAGAGACAATGAACACAGTTTTTTTCCTTGGGGAAACCATAAATGGAAAAAACCCTGCAACTTCCTCAGAGATAGAATCAACACCAAAATAGAAAATCCCAAAACAGTAAGTGATCTCCCGACAACAGTAACCTTCTTCTTATCTAGCCCCAGTGTCTTCTCCTTCCTCAACTATGCGCTACACTTGAGTGTGTATGAGATGTGTGCTAAATAGAGAAGTCACTTCTCTATTTATAATACTTCTCGGCATGAATAAAACCCTACTAGGGCCAACTTCACCAAGTGAGTCTAATAACCCTAGTGCCCCGAAACTACGGGGACTTTAACCCTTAGACAATAGGAGGGTTACCCACAATGACTTGACATGACTTGTTTACATTATAGATCCTCCCAATAGGAACATCGGGGAATGAAATAATGACTCAATTACATAATAGATACATCCTGGAATAAACATCGAGTTACAAGACATAAGATACATAGATGAATACATTCTGAAGTTAAAAATACATCAACACTCCCTCTTAACTAGGAAGGTATTCTTTCGACACAATTTTCAGCACTGGTCTTCTTCTCTACATCAACTGGATCATCTCGTCATCTTCATATTCAAGTCTTCTTAGTCTTCGAGTCTTTGAGTCTTCAAGTCATCTTCTTCTTCAAGTCTTCTTCATCACGGGATTTGCATCATTATGACGGCTGGCTCATCACTGCTGGATCATCACTTGATCTGGATCGTCATCAAGTCTGGATCATCACATCTGGATCGCTTGATCTGGATCATCATCGAGTCTAGATCATCATCACAACTGGATCATCACTTGATGTGGATCGTCATCAAATATGGATCATCACATCTGGATCATCATCAAGTCAGGATCATCATCACATGCTATCTCATAATGGTGCTATCTCGATTCTTCTCATCATAGGAATTTCTACAGATTCAATCCTGTAGGCCTACCCTTCATGTAGGTCTTCATCAATGCTTATATCTAACACTTAAGTCAGAATGTCCCACCCAGCTCTTATATCTGACCTCATATTGGCAGAAAGGCATGCCCAGCACTCACATCTGACCTCATCTTATCAGAAAGGCCCAACATTCACATCTGACCATGTGTAAACACATCGTGCTAGAATGGCTCAGCACTTATATCCGACCATGTGCAAGAACATCACATCAAAAAGGCTCTGCACTTACATCCAACCTCATCCTGTCAGAAAGGCACAACACTTACAGTCGACCATGCTTGAAAGCACCGCATCGAAAGGTCTCAACACTTACAATCGACCATGCTCGAAAGCACCGCATCGAAGGGCTCTGCACTTATATCCGACCATGCTTGAAGGCACCGCATCGGAAGGGCATGCACTCACATCTGATCATGGAGGAACTAATCCTACCATCACATCAGAATGGACCCCAGTCCCAGACTGAGCTACCTGGTAATTGACCAGGTGCCTCCATTCCCAGAATGGTAGTTGCCCTTACGTATGACCTACTCGTCAGAATGGCCAACACTCACATCTGACATGGGAGGAATTTAATCCTTTAGCGATGACAAAATGGTTCAGCCCTTACATCTGATCAAGTGGGAACACATCCCTCTCTCACATCAGAATGGCTTCTTAGTCCTAGACTAAGTTTTCCTGGTAAATGACCAGGCACCTCCATTCCCAGAATGGCAATAACACTCATATCTGACATGGAAGGAACCTAAATCCTCTGACCATGACATAATGGCTCAGCCCTTACATCTGACCATGGAAGGAACTTAATCCTCTCCCATGTTAGAATGGCTCACGGACTCATCACTTCCCTTTGGAGGGAACATCGATCTGGAGAACACCAGGCTTCTCCCTGAAGTACTCAAACTTCACCCTAGCCAATGGCTTCATCAATACATCAGCTATATGATCGTCCGTCGCAACATACTGGAGCTTCACTGCTCCCCTCTGCACCATATCCCTGATATAGTGATACTTGATCTCGATATGCTTCGACTTGTCATGGAACACTGGATTCTCTGACAACTTCACGCAACTCTGGTTGTCACAATGTATACAAGTAGCATCCATCTGGAGATCAAATAAATCAGACAGTAGCTTCCGCAGCCATACTGCCTCACAACTAGCTGAACAAGCTGGGACATACTCTACTTCAGCTATACTCAGTGCAACAAAGGATTTCTTCCTACTAAACCAAGAGATCACACCTGATCCCATGCTGAAGCAACATCCTGAAGTGCTCTTCCTATCGATGGCACTACCTGCCCAATCTGAATCAATATAACCCTCCAAGTTAATCTCATGATTGGACTCATAATTGAGCCCATAATCAACTATACCCCTCAGGTACCTCAGAATATGCTCTGCAACAATCAAGTGAACATTTCTCAGATCTGTCAAGAACTGGCTCAAGGTGTTCACAGCAAAGCAAATGTCCGGTCTCATGTTTTTCAGGTACATCAAGGACCCAATCATCTGACGATACATCGTAGCATCAACCGTCTCTGATGAAGCATCGCTCAATAGCTTCGGGTTCGATTCCATAGGTGTGGCCATGGCTTTGGAGTCCATCATCCCAAACCTCTTCAAGATCTCTACTACATACTTCCCTTATCCAAGGAAGATTCCATCTGCACTCTGCCACACCTCCATGCCTAGGAAATAATGCATCATACCTAAGTACTTCATTTCAAACTCAACAACAAGCTTTCTCTTCGTATCAGCAATCAACCCATCCATGCCTATCACAAATGTAGAAATTCAGGCCAGCAGTAGATTAATTTTACCCACAACAATTATCAATTGATCATGCAAAATTGCTAACAATGGAGACTGAATATGGAGCTGTAACACAAAATTATATTAACTGAGTGTACAATAGCCAACCCTGTAATAACATAGGTTGCTGAATATATAGAATACATCAAGAGATCGAATGCATAAGGAGGCATCCAAAACTAGCATAAAGCAGGCTTACCCAAAATAGGCAAATCCCCCATAGGTGTAAAAAGATGATCCCAAATTTGTCATGAGGCTCATGAATTGGCAAGGGTGCATGGGCAAGCTAATGAGTGGTGGAATGGCAGATCATACATGCTTTTGCATGGAGGAAAGAGTGGAGGATGAAAGGGGCAAAAAACAAGTTCACCTCACCTAGTC
>LPNX010698637.1:0-21324 GCA_001517045.1 Pseudotsuga menziesii
TATGACTCAAATACATAATAGAAACATCCCGGAATAAAAATCGGGTTACAATATATAAAATACATATAAGAATACATTCCGAAGTTACATATACATCAATGTTGTTCCAAGACCAAAGGGGAAGTTTGTTGTGACTTCCAAGTGGATCTACAAGATCAAGCATGGTGTAGATGGCAGCATAGAGAAATATAAAGCAAGGCTTGTGGCTCGTGGCTTCATCCAGAAAGAAGGAATAGATTATGAAGAAAATTTTACACCTATAGCCATATACACTTCCTTCAAATCAATACTTGCTCTAGTTGCAGTAATGAAGTGGAAGATACACCAGATGGATGTCAAGACAACTTTCTTGAATGGTGTAGTAGAAGAGGAAGTGTATGTGGAGCAGCCACTCAGTTTTGAGACACATGACAGAGAGACTCATGTGTGAAAATTGAAGAAAGCCCTGTATGGTTTGAGACAAGCACCCAAGACATGGTATGACATAATTGACAGCTTCCTGACTAGTTTGGGCTTTACCAAAAGTAAAGCAGATTCCAACCTTTACTACAAGGTTGAGGAAGGGAACCCAATGATACTCTTACTATATCTAGATGAACTATTTGTAACAGGTGAAGATGGGTTGATTGTTGACACAAAGAGGAATCTTGCTGCTGAGTTTGAGATGAAGGACTTGGGTATGATGCATTACTTTCTAGGAACGAAGGTGTGGAAGGATGTAGATGGAATATCCCTGGGACAAGGGAAGTACACAGTAGAGATCCTGAAGAGGTTCAGGATGATGGACTGCAAGGCCATGACCACACCTTTGGAATTGAACCTGAAGCTATTGAGTGATGCTTAATCAAAGTCAGTTGATGCTACTATTTATCATCAGATGATTGGGTCCTTGATGTACCTAATGAATACGAGACCAGTTATTTGCTTTGCTGTGAACACATTGAGCCAGTTCTTGACAGATCCTAGACATGTTCACTTGATTGTTGCAAAGCATATTCTGAGGTACCTGAAGGGTACAGTTTGTTAGAATATTTAGACACTTAGGAGTTAGTTAAGATCAACTTGTGTAATATATCTGTTAGGTAAAAGTGTGTTTCTTTAGTATGCATTAGTATGCATTTGTAAATATTCTAATCCGACGGTCACGATATGTTCTAGACATAGAGTGATCCGACAGTTCAACTTCTCTTAGATCATACCTACCATTGATCCATGGCTTAACACCCGATTGGTCTATGATCTCTATTTAAAGAGCATAGAGGGTCCTTGGCTAGTTGATCAATTATGAGAAGCTCATGTAACTTTCTTTCTTTTGCATAATAAATTGCTCCAAGTAGCTATTTGGCTGGGGCCGTGGACTGTTTCCATCTCGAGGGTTTTAACCACGTGACAAACATCGGTGTGTTGATCTGTGATCTATTTGTGTGAAGTGGTATCTGAAGGTGTTCAGTCTTTTGGGAGTACCCTGTGTACCCGAACATGGTATCGGAGCTTTTATGAAGAGCTGCTTTCGGTTTTGATCAATATCTGAAACCGATGTTGCCGAAACTTTGAAAGGGTTTCTTGTTCTAGGTTTTCTGTGCATTTTTGGCCCATGGGAGCTATTCCATTGCGTCCGAAGTTCCGTTTCCATTTGGAAATAGTTTTCGTTTCACTGAAAACCCTTTTCGTTTGTTCCAGAAACACCCATTTCGACAAATCTGAAGGTATAATGTTACAGTGACAGATTTGTTTTATTTATTTTTAAATCTCTCATATTTTATCATTCTTATTATTAGATCTTTTTGTTTTAGTCTCGGATTGTTGCCTTTCCTGGCTGTGTATGCTCTTTGCCATGCACCTTGCGCGATCGCGGTGAATCAAAAACAATGAGAGATTTTTTTTTTCTTTCTTGTCTTCTCGGCTATGTATGCTCTTTGCCATGCACCTTGTGCGATCACGACAAATCAGAAACAATGAGAAAACTTGAAAACGTAGAATTTCCGGGTAAGCTAACCAAGATCTAACCCCATTGTGTGGAATTTTTGTTGTTGTTGTGATTTGCAGGAAAAGAAAGCAAGCACGTTAAAAAAATAAAAAAAATAAAAAACCATTTCCTCTTTCCATACTTTTACGTACCTTTTAAACTTAGCTCGCTTGGTCCAAAGTTGCTTTACACCTTGATAAGTCTTGAGTTTAAGTCTTATCAAGCTATTTTTAGTGCATGCAATTTCTATTTTCAAGTTACTTTATTGTAAAAGTGCATCTCACATTAATAAAATAAAATAAAAGTGAGTCACTTAAGTCTTTTAATTTATTGCCGCACTATTTAAAAAGTCACATTATTGTAAAAGTGAACGTCACTTATTCTACAAAAGTGATTTACTTCAAAGCAACTTTATTGTAAAACTGATTGTCAAAGGTTGATCTTAGGAAGAGGGGGCTTCCTTTTTTAGTTGGTCAAGTTAATATTTCCCACGTCACTATTGGGGACATCTTCAACATTTTCTTTGATTAAGCATAACTTCATCATCCGAAATCAGTTTTAAGTGCCTTTTTTTTTAAAACCGCATATTTTTTCGAGCTCTTTGCATCCAAATAGTTAGTTTTTATTTTTTCAGCCATTATTTTACAATATGGCCACCCATTGTGATATTATACTTACAAGTTCTAACTATTTCTCATGGAAATCTCGTATGGAGGATGTTCTGCGAAGTAGGGGACTTTTCAGGATAACCTTAGGGAAAGAAACAAAACCCACTGATGATGATAATAAAATTAAATGGGCAAATAGATGTGATGAAGCTCGTGGATTGATTGGGATGTCAATCTCTACTGATTTGCGATTCCACATATCTGGAATTGATGAACATGATAAAGCTTGGGAAAAGTTGGAATCTGTGTTTGGTAAACACAATGAAATTCGGGGTCATCAACTTGAGAATGAGTTGCTTTCCTTGAATCCAAATGATTTTTCATGCATTCAAGACTATTTATCTAAGTATAAAACTCTTAGACTATTATGTGCAGAATGCAAGATTAAGAAATAAGACAAACAATGTATTTATCATATTCTTTCCAAACTTGGACCTTCATATTCTGTTTTTGTATCTACATTCTACTCCATGAAAGAATCCTTGACTGCAGTCAGCTATCAAGAACCTAGTCTTGAATCATTTTGTGATTCCTTAATTAGAGAGCAAGATAAGCTCATTCATCTTGGAATAATTAACAATGCAGATACATCTGGGAAAGCCTTATTGTCCCAACAGAAAGAAAAGTCCAAGCCTCCCAAGAAACAGAATTTTCACAATAATAAGAAAAACAACAAGGGTCCCAAACCCTCTCAGTCTGCTCCTCCCTTAAAAAATGATAAAGGATCCAAGCAAAAAGGAAAGAAGACTGAGCGTCATTGCAATTTTTGTGGGAAAGATAATCATGATGAATCTAAGTGTTTTAAGAAGATGGTAGCCTTGGAAGCAGCAATGAAGAAGCACCACATCAGCCTAGATTCGTCTTTAGAATCTACCTCTCATGGACATGCACTTTGTGATTCTAGTTACTCTTATACTGCATCTTCTTCTTCTACTTCAAATGAATAGCTCATTGATTCTGGAGCATCTTATCATATGCCTAAGGATAAAGCCATCTTTTCTATTATGCATGAATGTAACACCAAACAAATATTTGTTGGTGATGATAGATCTCTAAGTGTTGTAGAATCTAGAAAAGTTCCAGTAGAAAATGGTCATTTCAGTGATGTACTATGTGTTCCAAAAATTTCACGCAATTTGTTATTAGTCTATCAAATTACTGATTCAGCTGAAGGTAAAACTGTGACGTTTACACCTCACCAAGTTGTAATCAAGGATTTTAAAAATCCTCAAAATATCCTTGCTATTGGAACTATTGATGATATTACCAGGTTGTACAAATTTAACAACTTTGGGTCATCACCTTTTCCTTTAGTTTTTGTTGCTCATAGTGATAACTTGAGCAAACTTTGGCATGAGCGATTTGGTCACTTAAATTATTGCTCATTGCAACAACTATGTAAAGAAAAAATGGTGACTGGTCTTCCACTGGTATCTTGCAAGGATGGTGTTTGTTTCGGTTGTGTACTCGAAAAACATCATTGGGACAGTTTTGACAAACGTGCCTCTTGGTACGCCTCGGTTCCCTTGGAGCTTGTGCATAGTGACTTGTGTGGCCCTATTCCATCTGCTTCTTTTTCTGGTTTCAAATATTTCTTAACTTTCATTGATGACTACTCCAGACGCACTTGGGTTTACTTCCTAAAACTTAAGAGCGAAGTATTTAACATGTTCTTGGCCTACAAGGCCCTTGTTGAAAAACACTCTGGTCATCAAATTATTAAGTTAAGATCTGACAATGGAGGAGAATATGTTAACAAAAAGTTCACTACTTTTTGCACTGAACAAGGAATCCAACAACAGCACACTGTTCCATATACACCACAACAAAATGGTGTAGCTGAAAGGAAGAACCGCACTTTAAAAGAAATGGCTAATTGTATGATCCAATCTAAGGGACTAAGTCTTCAATATTGGGCCGAGGCCATAAATTGTGCAAATTACATAGTTAATCGCACACCCACTAAAGTTTTACAAGGTATAACACCGGAGGAAGCATGGAGTAAAATTAAACCAGATGTAAGCCACTTTCATGTGTTTGGTTGTGAAGCATGGGCTCACATTCCGGATGAAAAATGGAAAGCATTGCAGCCTAAAAGTGAAAAGTGCATATTTGTTGGATATTCTGAATATGTAAAAGGTTATAGACTTCTTCAGCCACATTCTCATGATATAATCATTAGAAGAGATGTTAAATTTGATGAAAATATCTTGGCCCGCGAGCCTAACTTGGCGGGTGTGCCATCTTTGGCCTGCGAGCCTGATTCGGTGATTGTGCCTTCTTCTTCTTCTTCTTCCAGCTTCCTTGATAGGTTTCCAACTCCAGTTTCTGATGATGAAAGTGAGGATGAAAATCCACCTCCGCCTGCTCATGTTCCTCCAATTGCACCAGCACCAATACTTCCTCGATGGGTCCATTCAACATGTGAAGCAGCTGGTGATTTTGCCAGTGATCCTAGAGATCAACGTCGAACACGTTCTCAGTTTCAGCCAGCCTCTTCTCTTTTGGCTCAAGTTTTCGAGAATCATGATCCAGAAACTTTTGCAGAAGCTTCAGCAAATCCAGATTGGGATGCAACTATGGATGAAGAATATCATTCCTTAATGGCGAACGATACTTGGGATCTTGTTCCTCTTCCAAAAGGAAGAAAACTTGTCAGATGTAAATGGGTCTACAGAACTAAGTATGCATCAGATGGAAGTGTTGAAAGACTTAAGGCAAGATTAGTTGCCAAAGGTTTTTCCCAAGTTGAAGGGATTGACTACAATGAAACCTTTGCCCCTTTAGCAAAAATGAACTCCATTCGCCTTGTTCTTTCCTTTGCAGCTTTACTGTTAGAAAACAGGACCGCAGAGTAATAACATATATACAGTTAAATCAATAAACAAGATGCAAAACAAATTAAAACAATATAGAGAGACACAGATATAATGTGGTTCACCCAAATGATGGGCTACGTCTACAAAGAAATTTGCCAGTCCTTTTATTGCAGTCCAGAAAGATGAAGGGATACACCCTGCAGCAAAACCGCTGCACTTTCTCTTCATGCTCTCACAGTCTCTCTTCCAGTACAATACAATGCCCACATCCAGTACAATTACAATGGAGCCTCCTCAAGCCTTATGAAGGCTTAATTACATGCAATACCATGGGACAATACCATGGGCTACAACAAACCATGTGCCCAAACCATGTGCTAGACCTAACCACCTTTGAATCGATCTCAAGTCAAGGTTAACCCTAAAAAATCCCCCCTTTAAACTTGACTTGGAGTAATCACCAACTCCCCTCAAGTATTTACCGAGGAATCTTAAATACACCCCCCTATCACCTAGGTCTATCTCCCGACTTTACCGGTGAGTTACCAGGGGTATGCATGCCTTACCAAGTCTTATAGCCATATGCCCATTTACATGCAAACCGCTCCATTACACTTTTTTTCATGTGCCTTAATGGGGACTAATCATAGCAACTCTACCACTGCTATACTTGCTGGACCTTGGACTTGGCAAATTTCTTCTTTTCACCTTCATGCTTTAAGGCCAACAGAAACCGAGCAGGAAATCAGTTTCTCTTTGGTTACTCCCTTTGTCAACATGTCTGCAGGATTCTGGCTAGTGTGAATCTTTTCCAGTTTTAACAGTTCTTCATCTAGAACAGATCTTACGAAGTGGTATTAGAGTTCTATATGTTTAGTCCTTGAATGAAAGACTGAGTTCTTTGCAAGATGAATGGCACTCTCGATGTCCAATTTTTTCGAGAGTCTTGAGTCGAACAAAAAGAAACTTTTCTCAAAGCCATCTCAAAACCTGATAGTCAGTTATTAAATCATCCTTATCCCATTGATTACAACCTGTTTAATGAAGAAACTCAAACTTTGATAACCTTGGCAAGTCAGTTTTTGGGGTTAGATACGAATAAATACATCACAGAACCCTTGTTGAGTCTAATGTTCACCCTTAGTACTGGTCAAGTAGAGTCCGAGCAATTGAGTCAGTCTATGCAATCATCATGCCCTAAGTTTGATGAGTTTTTAGCTAAGAATACCCATTCTCAGTTAATAAACTTCCACAGGACAAGATCTTTCAGATTTCAATCTTTTCCCTGAAGATGCTTTTAACATTCAATGAAGATAATTTACAACTCCTAGAGATGGTAATAACAGATGAAATGAGTAGGGATTATTGTAAGTTTATGAATTTTCTCATGGCACCAATGTATAATGTTTTCTTTCAATAGAGATTACCTAGAGTATTACCAGAAATGAAAGAAATATTACAATTTTCACTTGAAATAAAAATAGGGGATTGGTTCCTTTCTGAACATGGTACAATGATTAGGGTATATGGGTTTATTCATCAAACCTATATTCTACCAGTATTTTTAACATTGAGAGTGTTTTCATTGGAACTAATTAGACAAAGGTTAATAGTTGAAGATGAACATTTCTCGAGCTTTAAGAGGACTTCAGAAATTAAGTTTCCATGGACAGTAGGTCCTTTTGGCATCAAGAGAAAATCAAATCTTCCAATGATTGAAAGCATGCTCAGAGAAATGGGTTTTTCAGTTGAAGCCGCAGTTAATTATTATCCTCACCATGTCATCTCAAATAGAAGACAAACCAATAAAAATAAACCATTTGAACATTCTGAGGTGGCAAGACTTTATGAAGCAGCAAACTGGATGGATTAACCCAAGGATAATAAGAATGGTGGAAATATACAGGAATATTCACATTCATCTGCAGGAGGGAACACTTCTCCTCAACATGATATTTCTAGTATAGTTGCAACAACTACTCATATTACTCCATTGGCTAGTTTTTCCGAATAAATAAATAAGAGAGAATTCTCAGATGCCATGGATATTAAGGAAGAAGACACTTCCAAAACACCCAAGAAACAAAAGATTGAAAAGGAAGGACAACAGCTTGTACAGATCACAAAAGCTAAAGGAAAAAAGAAGCAAATGAAGATCAAAGGCCGAGCCTTTGAAATCCAAGAATATACCTTTGATAAAATTCCCGAAGGAGCTATAGATAAGTACAAGTCCAAGACTGAATTGCTAGACATATATAAAGATGCGGGTGAAAATTTTTTTGATGAAAAATTGAAGCTGTATGATGAAGTGAGAAAATTTTCTAGTCAAGATGTATCCCTGGTGACTGCTAGAGATTAGGATGAAAACACATTGAATTTGGCAATGACTACAGGAAATAAAGTGGCTGAAATGAGGATGAATTTAAATAATATCCCTACTACTGATATGATACATTTACACAGGGAGACATGTGATATTATTTATACTGACTTGTTGAAAGCAACAATGTAGGTGTCAAAGTTACAATCAAGTAAGTAAAGTGTTGAAGATTTACTCCAAAAGAAAAAGGTGGAGAACAAATCCCACTAGACACAGATTAAGAAGCTACAAGGGGAATTATTGGTGGCTGATAGTCAAGCTGATAAAGGAGCCGCTACACAGAAGTTGTTAAATGAGAAAGAAAATGTAATTCAATTACTAAAGAAGAAGATGAAGATTCCATCTACTCAACTTACACAAACTTCTGAGCTGACAGAGTTTGAGAAAGAAAAATAAGCTTTGACTACCGAATTGGTTGATTGTAAAGCAAGGTTGCTGAAGTTTGAAGAAAAGGAGAAGCAATGGTAGAAAGATGTAGGACTTTGGGTAGAAAAGGAAAAAGATTTTGAAACAAAACAAGCAGATTTAGAAAAGGAACTAAAGGAAAAGAATAAGGAGCATCAAATGCAATTTACTTCACCTTCTGTACAATCTAGTGCAGATTCCCTTTCCCAAGCTATGTCTCAGGTAAGTGTTAAATATTTAGAAATCACTGGTTTGAAGAACCAAAATAAAAATTTGGAAGATATAGTTGAAGAAAGAGAAAAGGAAAGAAAGACATTGGAAATCAAATGTAAGGAGCTGGTAGAAAAGAATAATAAATTGAAAAAACATGTAACATGATAGACATCCTTACAGGGAGCTAAGCATCTTATTTGGGATGTATTGATAACATAAGCAACCAAGATCAGGCCTTATTTGGATTTTATTCTTGACAAGGAGATTGTTTCATAAGCAACTAGACAAAATGTCATGATGGTAAAGCGGGTCTTAAACAAACAACCCATAGACACAACTCGTAATGCAATCATTTTTTTGAACAGTTTGACAGAAGAGGAAATAAGGACATCAAATATTCAAGATAAAATCTTAGTTATCACGTTGGAAAGAGAAGTGGTGAATAAATATCATCATTTAGAAACAATTTAAGCAAAAATTGATGTTATGCATCATCAAATTAAGGAATTCATTGAATTGTTTAATCCTTTGTTCAAAAGAGGAATTTATTTCTTTTAGGAAGAGAAAGGAGGGATGTGGTCTCGGAAGGAGTATAAAGATAGATTAATCAGTTGCAGATTAGATCACAAGTAGTTTGATGATATGCAACAACAATCTTTGTCTGGAGAAACAGTGATTGATAAATTGGCTGGAGATTTTGAGATGTTGTTCGACTTCAAGGCTACATCTTCTAAATTTCCAGATATTTCTTATTTAGAAAGCATGGAGCTCAGGGTATTGGCAAAGGATATGATCAATCTGGATTTTCCAGCTGCTAATCAATGGAAGATAATTTAAAATTACGGGAAAAGTAAATACAAGTTGCTCCAATGAAGACGTGAATATCATGGAGATTTTAAAACTGAATATTAGTTTTTAGTTATTTAGCTTGTATTTAGAAATAGTTATTAGTTAAGAAGTGTCGATGACACATGTAAAAGCAGTTGGAACTATCTTTAGTAGTTAGCTATTTTGTTCAGCTCAGGGAGCAGTGTATAAATACTACTAAATTTTATGAGAAAAGGGTTGGAACTCAGGATATTTTGTGTTATGTATCTTGTGACTTATATTTAATAAAATTACAGAGCTGAATGCTGTCCTTTTGATGCAAATATTCATGTGTATTTTGTAGTTACATTCTGTTACTTCTTTTCTTATGTGCATGTATTTCTTGTTAAACTTGCCATTGTGTGTTCTCTCATATCTGGAATAAGTGTTTAATAGTTTCATAATTCATACTTGTTTATGCTATGGCTATTGTTTCAGATATCCTCAAAAACCTTTCAACTAAATTTAATGCAAATTCATCTTCTTGGTGCTCTGTGTTAATGGACTGCCATTTTTTCTTCCTTATCACCAAACCAACAATATTTTGACTTTGACCGAAGTATTATCTTTCCTTTGCATAATTTTTCCATGCAAGTTGTTCTGTGATTCAAAATATCCGTGACTCCATCGCCTAATGAATACTACCTTGTTTCAACCACAAAAACAATCTAAATCTTTTTACTTTTATTTATACATCTGGCCTTGTCAAACAAATCTGTCATAGATCTCTCTTTGGAAGGAAAGATGCCAACTTTCTTTCTTAAAGCAGTTTTTGCTGTTACCTTGGGATTTTACCTTTTTACAACCTGGTTATTTTTTGAGTGCTAGAAAATTGGCGTCGTTTCCAGGGAACAAAAGTGAAAATTATCCTTGGGGGATGACAAATATTTCGATGAAAAAGAATTTCTGCGGGCAAACAGAGATTTCTGCAGTTGAAAAGGTTGTACATTTCCCCTGGTGACTCCACATTCATTCTAAGTAATATTTTAGAACGAATCCTAGCTTCTAGGATGTCGCATACATGAGGTAACCCTAATACTTAAATATTACAAAGTGTGGATAATCCAGAAAATTTGTTTAGAGGTAGGGGTAAAGAAAAAATAAACGTTTCTCAAGTTGGTGCATCATCTTCTCAAGAATTTCATAGTATTCGATATTTTGGGTGGGAAACAAAATTTTAAAGGTTATTTTTAAGATCAAGATCTGAGTATGATTTAAAAGAAACATAAATTAATCCTAGTAGGCTAGAATCATATTTGCTTGACTCTCTTCGGAAAAACCTTCAAAACCCTGTGAAAACTGAAGAAGAGCTCCTGTTGTTCCAAACTTTCAGCCTTATATCCCACCAACTGTTCAAACTCCTCCTGCCTTTCAAGTTCCTACCGTTGTTCCAAATCCAACTAGAATAATCGTGGCTAGGTTTTCTCCTTTAGCTTTACCTACTGTATTGCATGACCTTCCCCAAAATTACGCTCAGAGGATTACCATGTATGATGGAGAGGGTAGTTTCACAGCAAAACAACATGTTGATAATTTTGAATATTTCACTGACTTGGAGGAAGTTGACGATGCTGAATTCAAAATGAGGTTGTTTGCACATAGCCTATCAGGAGAGGCAAAGAAATGGTTTAGGAATTTACCTGCTAGATCCATTGCCACATGTGAGGCTTTCCAAACTTCATTCTTGGAAAGATGGGATGATAAGACAATTCGATTGTAGGCACTTTCTCAGTATAATAATATTTATAAGGGAGTTTTTGAATCTGTTCATGAATTTTCAAGTCGCTTTATGAGGGTGTATAATTCCATTCCTACTGATATTAAAACCCTCGTTGGTGCTGCAAAACTCCATTGTGCTGATGCCTTTGACAATGACTTTGCATTATTGTTGGGAGAAAGAAAATCAGCTAGTATCACTGTTATGTTTAAAGATTCATTAGAAGTAGAAGCTAATATGATGGAATGTGGAAAAATTAAGCAGAAAAAAGAAACTGACAAAAGAAAAGTTAGAGAAGATAATGTTCCCCCTACTTCTGCCGCTTCTTCTCCTAATGATGCCAAATTTGAGATTATGATGAAGGAAATGGAGAGATTGATGGATAGGTTGACTATAGATAATAGATAGGTGAACAAAGAGCAGAATGAACCTCAAATCAGAAATCTAGAATTTAGAAGGCCAAATCGTCCTCCACCTCCACAAAATAGACAGAGAGATATAAGGAATCCTATAAATATTGATGATCAACAAATAAGGCCACCTTTTCTTGAGAATTATGTTGGAGATGAAGAAGAGGCTGATCTTACTAAAGATCAAATTAACCATTTTGGGGATTTAGATTCTGAGATATATTTGACAGAGGAAGAGCATAACATNGATTTATGTTGGAGATGAAGAAGAGGCTGATCTTACTAAAGATCAAATTAACCATTTTGGGGATTTAGATTCTGAGATATATTTGACAGAGGAAGAGCATAACATGTCTGCTCAGGAGGATGCTATGATTTTGAGGAGGAATCATAGCAGTACCAAAAAGGGTATTTGCATGCTATAGATGATGTACAAAGGAAGATCAAATTGAGAAACATAGATGCAATTGTAAATAAAGGAAGGTTTAATTCAAATCAACCTTCTAGTAGTCAACATAATATATAAAAAGAAAACAAAAAACAAAAAGATCCCATTGTATATAAGGATNAGAAACATAGATGTAATTGTAAATAAAGGAAGGTTTAATTCAAATCAACCTTCTAGTAGTCAACATAATATATAAAAAGAAAACAAAAAACAAAAAGATCCCATTGTATATAAGGATTTTGAAAATAGAATGGAAAAAATAAAAGAAGTAAAACAACTAGCATTGGTAGATGTGGAAAAAGTTGCTTCAAATTTCAATTTGCAAACAGAATTGTCAAAGTGAATATTTCCATTCCTTTCAATGAATTATTGAAGAATAGGGAATACAAAAATACTATAACAGATATGGTTAAGAGTCAGGGGGAATTCCAACCAGATATCTTAGAAGTGACAGATGATTCCCCTACCATAGTCTTTGGGTCAAAAATTGAAGATATGGATAATGATGAGGTCCCTTCTTTATATTTAAGTTTAAATGTTCAATATATGATTGTGCAAAGTGCTATGTTGGATTTATGTGCCTCTTAGAATTTAATGCCAAAGGGGTAGTGGAAAGTTTGGTACTAGAAGTTACAAGGCCATATAAATATTTTTATTCCTTTGATTCGAGGAGGGTGAAATGTCTTGGGTTGATTAAGGATATGGTTGTAACTTTGAAAAAAATGCCATCCAAGACTGTGGTAATGGATGTGTTTGTAGCAGACATTCCTCCAAGATTTGGTGTAATGCTATCAAGGTTCTAAACTTCTAAATTGAAAGGAAGACTACAAATGGATATGTCTTATGCTACTATTCCTGTGGTGGGTGGAAATAGAAGGTTGTATAGTGAGAAGAGATTAGCTTTTGTAGTCAACAATAAAGAAAATTTAGATAGTCATCAAATACATGTTGTTGATACAAATTTAGGGTCATCCATTTTCTTTAATGCTGGTTCTCTCTGTGATCCTAAAATTACTGCACAATTTAAATCTAAAGAAGATGAAGAGTATGCAAAAAGACAAGATGCTTTGGAGAAAAAACAAAAAGAAGAAGGAATTTGGACCATGTATTTTGATGGGTATTTGGCCAAAATTGGCGCTGGTGCCGACATGTATATTATTTCTCTTATTAGGGATTTTAAATCCATGTCATACAAATTAACCTTTGAATGTAGCAGTAATGTGGCAGAGTATGAAGCTTTGTTATTAGGACTAAATGCTTTAAAATATTTGGGAGCAAAAAGGGTACAAGTTTTGGGAGATTCAAAGCTTGTAATAAATCAAGTGAATGACAACTATCAGACCAAACATCCCAGGATGAGGGCTTATAGGAATGAGTTATGAGATACGTTTGGTAATTATTTCATAGAGCACAAGATTAGAGTTGTTCCTAGGTATGAAAACACAGTAGATGACTCTTTGGCCATCGCTGCTAGAAAATTTAAAACCGCCACTGTTGGCCAAAGAAAGTATAAAGTTGATATTGTAAATAGGCCTTCCATACCAGATAATTCCAAATACTGGCAAGTATTTGAAGATGACATGCAAATAAAAAGGTTTTTAGAATTGTCTGGTGATTTTGTAAATACTCAAATTGATAATAAAAATGAGAATTTTGAGAACTTCTAGGATGACGAAGAAAATGAAGAAGAAACTGCTGAGAACAAAAAGCTAAAAAATGAACTAGGGGAAAGGACATTATATAGTTAAAAAGTAACTTTACCCTGAGAGGTATGATTCATTTGGGGAATATTTTTGACCAAAACGATGTTGTAAAAGATCCAAAAGTAAAACATGTTGACAAAGCTGTAGAAGGCAAAAACATAGGGACTGAAGAAGCTCCGAATATTGTAAAACTATCCAAGAATCTACGTGTCCAACATAAACAAGAATACACTAATATGATGAAAAAGTACACTAATGTTTTTTCTTGTTTTTATGAGGATCTCAAGGAGTATGATAATTCTATCATACAACATACCATTCCTATAAAACCTGGTGAAAAACCCCTCAAACATAAATTGAGGAGAATTAATCCAATGCTATTTCCAGTTATTGAAAAAGATATTAAAAAATTGTTCAATGCTAATATCATAGTGACTCTGAGATTTTTATAAGTGGGTTGCTAGTTTGGTTCCTGTCAAAAAGAAGAATGGAGAAATCAGGCTTTGCGTAGATTTTAGAAATCTAAACAAAGTATCGCTAAAAGACAACTATCCATTACCTAAAATGGATCATATTTTGCAGAAAGTGGTGGGGTCCGAAAGAATTTCAACTATGAATGGGTTTTCGGGATACAATCAAATTAAAGTTCTACCTGAAGATCAGGAAAATACTGCCTTCACTACACCATGGGGTACATTCATGTATACCAAAATTCCCTTTGGTTTAATGAACATAGGGGCCACTTTCTAGTGTGCCATGGATATCGCTTTTGTGGAAGAAAATGATAAATTTGTGGTTGTCTACATGGATGACATTACTGTATATTCAAGATATGATAGGGAACACATGATGCATTTGGAGAAAGTTTTTATAAAGCGCAAGAAGTATGGTATATTGCTGAATCCTAGAAAATCACATTTTGCATTGGAGGAAGGGAAATTTATGGGGAGCATCATTTCAAGAGATGGTATAAGAATAGATCTGGACAGAGTCAGTGCCATTTAGAAGGTTGAGGAACCCAGGAGTAAGAAGGAGGTACAATCGTTCATTGGACATGTAAACTTTTTAAGGAGGTTCATACCCAGTTTTGTTGAAATACTAATGAATATCACTAATATGCTAAAAAAGGATAATGAGATAAAGTGGACGATCGATGCAAGGAAATCTTTCAGATAAATTAAATAGGCTATCACAGAGGTCCCACTTTTGGTAATTCTAGATTTTAATAAGGATTCCCTAATTTTTCCTTATGCTTCGAAACATACTATTGCTAGAGCGTTGCTACAGAAGAATGATCAGAATGCTTAGCAACCAATAGCCTTCTTTAGTAAAGTGTTAAGAGATGGAGAGTTAAAATATGACATTATGGAAAAACAAGCATATGCTCTGGTAAAGTCTTTAAAATATTTTATAGTTTATGTTCTTCATTTACATATCATTGCTTATGTCCCTAGTAATGTGGTGAAGAGCATCCTTACACAGCTAGATCCGAAGGGAAAAAGAGAAAAATGGATTGTTGTGTTACTAGAGTATGATATTGAAATTAAGCCTACTAAGTTGATAAAGGGATAAGGACTTGCAAAGATGATTTCAGATTCAACTGAATCCTTACAGATGATTTTTTTATCTAACCATTCAAATTAGTTTGACATAGGGGTACAAGTATTGTCTAAAGTTTCTATGTCTCCATGGTATTATGGTATTGTCTATGTGCTGCAAAATTTACAGGCTCTTGCAGGGTTGAGTGAAACAAGGGCGAGATTAGTGAAGCCGAAGGCTGCAAAGTATTGTATTCTGAATCAATACCTCTATTGGAAGGATCCTGGTGGTGTTTCTATGTTGCGTTAATATATATATGATGATGATGATGAAAGGGTTGGAAAGAACCCAATGGATTTGGCACCTGGTCTACGGGGTTCTTTTCTACCTCACAGGGAGGATAAAATCCCTAGTGGAGCCAACTGTTTGCACTGTTTTTGAGCTAATTAGTTGGAAACATATTAGACCAGTAGAAGGAGAGATAAGGTCTCTCAATATTCATATCATATGACCTTGGAGGATGTTAATAATTTTTTGCAGATATTTCAAAGGTTATTTCTAAGTGGGGTCCTTAAAATAATTGAAGAATTCTATCTTTTTCAGTTTTAAAAGAGTATGTGAATGAGAAAATTTGTTCCAAGTTCTATATTGACAGGAAGTGAAGAGATTAAATGAAGAGGTTTAAGAATTTCAACATGGGCGGGAGCACGTTAACTTACAGATACAACTGTCTGGTGGATGAAGAGGGGTAAGTAAATCTATGGTCATGGACAATTTCGTTGTTTAAATGTGCAGGTGGTCAATAATAGCTCATATCAATGGAGGAAATCAATTCCACAAGTTAAAGTTGCATGAAGAAAATCACTTTTTGCAATTGCAGAATTGGTTAAGCACCCGCAAGTTTCAATGGCAGAGATTGATGGTGGTTTAGATCAACGACGAAGATGAATTCCGCTGATCTAAGATGCTTGGGAAAAGTCACTTTTCAAATTTGTGGAATGGGTTAAAGCAGGTGCATGTTTCAACATTGGAGATCAAGTCGGGGATGAATCTAGGGCAGAGAATGATTCTGCTGATTGAACATGCATGAAGAAAATCACTTTAAAATTTGCGAAATGTGGTAGGCCTTTCAAACTTGAACGACGGAGATTAAAGGTAGATTTTGATCAAAGTATGAGATCAATTCCGCAAGTTAGAGTTGCATGGAGAAAGGTCCGAGTTAATATTTGAGGAATTGAATATGGCCCACACATTTCAACAGTTCAGATGAAAGTTAAGATTAGATCAACGGTTCAAAATAGTTCCACCAATCCAAAGTGCAGGGAAGGAAATTTTTGGTAGGAGTGCAAAAAGCGTAAATATGAAAGGCGATCAAGGGTGAAAATTTAAGTTAAAATGGATCTACGACCATAAATCAATTCGGGCATAGAATCTATAAGGAGGATATTGAAGGTCATATAACTAGAAATCAAGGTTTAAGACAAATCAAGATGGATGGATCAAATTGGAGAGAGTTACAGATCAAGGATGGAGATTTGTTCGGGTATTCAAAGTTGCATCAGAAATAAAGAGTGAAAGAAGTGGGAATAAGATAGTGTGGTTAACCAACAGTCAAGAATCAAGGGCTGAGATTGAAGAGGACTGAATCTACGTGTGAGATTATATTTGAAAGAAAAATATGCACAGTCAATACGAAAAATAAAATAATATAAAGACAAGCACATAGATTCAAATGATTTGTTTTTTCTAAAGCATTGGAAAATGAGAATTTAGACTGTGCAGAAGGCGCCACCATGGAAATTTTTTTGAACCATCTGTCAGCTGACCAAGTAGGTTCATTTCTCTTATTGAACTAATATTTCATGGCTAAAATGGAATATTTAGAGGTTCAAAATCTTGAGTATCAGAATGTTGAAGAATTTCTTGAGGATAAAGATTATGAAATCTCTGACACTATCTTGCTAAATGATAATATAGAAACCTCTAAAACCAAGTTGAAAATCCTCAAAGATCATGGAATTGATACTCGTGGAGTATTCAACCCATATTTCTCTTATTTTTCCATTGAACAAACCCCAAATTGTCCAGAGTTCATTGAGTGTTGTGCCAGTAATTACTCCCCTTTTGAGGGGGTAATAATGGATGCATCTAGGTCCAATATTTTGTGTCTAGTAAATTCCCTTGTCATTCGAAATACTCTGTTAATCCCTGTCGATTTTTCCCAAATGTCTAAAGAATACAAAGAAGAAAACCTAGTCCAATTTTTCCGAGAGTCTTCAGTTGAAGAAAAATATTTTTTTCCCAAATCTTGCCCAAAACCTGGTAGTTAGTTTTTAAATCATCCTTATCCCATTGATTACAACCTTTTTAATGAAGAAAATCAATCTCTGATAACCTTGGCAAGTCAGTTTTTGGGGTTAGATACGAATAAATACATCACAGAACCCTTGTTGAGTCTAATGTTCACCCTTAGTACTGGTCAAGTAGAGTCTAAGCAATTGAGTCAGTCTATGTAATCATCATGCCTTAAGTTTGATGAGTTTTTAGCTGAGAATATCCATTCTTAGTTAATAAACTTCCACAAGACAAGATCTTTCATATTTCAATATTTTCTGCTGAAGATGTTTTTAACATTCAATGAAGATAATTTACAACTCCCAGAGATGGTAATAACAGATGAAATGAGTAGGGATTATTGTATGTTTATGAATTTTCTCATGGCACCAGTGTATAATGTTTTCTTTCCAGAGAGATTGCCTAGAGTATTACCATAAATGAAAGAAATATTACAATTTTCACTTGAAAGAAGAATAGGGGATTGGTTCCTATCTGAACATGGTACAATGATTAGGGTATATGGATTTATTCATCAACCCTATATCCTACCAACATTTTTGACATTGAGAGTGTTCTCATTGGATCTATTTAGAAAAAGGTTAATAGTTGAAGGTGAACATTTTCGGAGCTTTAAGAAGACTTCATAAATTAAGTTTCCATGGACAATAGGTCCTTTTGGCATCAAGATCAAATCAACTCTTCCAATGATTAAAATCATGGTCAAAGAAATGGGGTTTTCAGTTGAAGTTGCAGTTAATTATGATCCCTACCATGTCATATCAAATAGTATACAAGCTAATAAAAATAAACCATTTGAACATTCTGAGGTGAAAGGACTTTCTGAAGCAATAAACTGGATGGATTACCCCAAGGATATTAAGAATGGTGGAAATATGTAGGAATATTCACTTTCATATGCAGCAGGGAACACTTCTCCTCAGCATGATGTTTCTAGTATAGTTCCAACAACTACTCATATTATTCCATTGGCTAGTTTTTCTGAAAAAATAAATAAGAGAGGATTCTCATACACCATGGATATTGAGGAACAAGACACTACCAAAACACCCAAGAAACAAAAGATTGAAAAGGTAGGACAACAACTTGTACAGGTCGCAAAAGATAAAGGAAAAAAGAATCAGATGAAGATCAAAGGCCAAACCTTTGAAATATAGGAATATACCTTTGATAAAATTCCTGAAGGAGTTACAGATAAGTACAAGTCCAAGACTAAATTGCTAGACATATATAAAGATGTGGGTGAAAAAACTTTTGATGAAAAATTGAAGGTTTATGATGAAGTGAGAAAATTGTCTAGTCAAGATGTATCCATGGTGACTGTTAGGGATAAGGCTAAAAATACATTGAATTCGACAATGACTATAGGAAATAAAGTGGCTGAAATGAGGATGGATTTAAAGAATATAACTACTACTGATATGATACATTTACACAGGGAGACAAGTGATATTATTTGTACTGACTTGTTGAAAACAACATTGCAAGTGCTAAAGTTACAATCAAGTAAGAAAAGATTTGAAGATTTACTTAGAAAGGAGAAGGTGGATAACACATCCCACTAGACGCAGATTAAGAAGCTACAAGTGGAATCATTGGTGGCTGATAGTCAAGCTAATAAATGATATGCTGCATAGAAGTTGTTAAATGAGAAAGAAAATGCAATTCAATTACTAAAGAAGAAGTTGAAGATTCCATCTACTCAACTTATACAAGCTTATGAGCTGTCAGATTTTGAGAAAGAAAAAGAAGCTTTGACTACTGAATTGGTTGATTGCAAAGCAAGGTTGCTGAAGTTTGAAGAAAAGGAGAAGCAATGGAAGAAAGGTGCAGGACTTTGGGTTGAAAAGGAAAAGGATTTTTAAACAAAACAAGCAGAGTTGGAAAAGGAACTTAAGGAAAATAATAAGGAGAAACAAGTGCAAGTTATTTCACCTTCTGTACAACTTGGTGCAGATTCCCTTTCCCAAGCTATGTCTCACGTAAGTCTTAAATATTTAGAAATCACTAGTTTGAAGAACCAAAATAAAAATTTGGAATATATAGTTGAAAAAATTGGCAAAATAGGTGACAAGATAGACAACCTTATGGGGAGCTAAGCATCTTATCTAGGATGAATTGATAACGAAAGAAGCCAAGCTCATACCTTATTTGGATTTTATTCTTGACAAGGAGATTTTTACACAAGCATCTAGATAGAATGCCATGATAGTAAAGCATGTCTTAAACAAAAAAACCCATAGACACAGCTCATAATGCAATCCGTTTTTTGAACAGTTTGACAAAAGAGGAAATAAGGAAAGAAAATATTAAAGATAGGATCTTAGTTATCATGTGGGTAAGAAAAGTGGTTTATAAATATCATCATTTAGAAATGGTTCAAGCAAAAATTGATGTTATGCACCATCAAATTAAGGAATTCATTGAATTATTTAATCCTTTGTTCAAAAGAGGACTTACTTTCTTTTGGGAAGAGAAAGGAGGAATGTGGTCTCAGAAGTTGTATAATGACAGATTAATCAGTTTCAAATTCGATCACAGGCGAATTGATGATATACAACAACAATCTTTGTTTGGAAAAGGAGATGATCAATATGGATCTGCCAACTGCTGATTAATGGAAGATGATTGAAAATTATGGGAAAAGTAAATACAAGTTGTGCCAATGAAGACATGAAGATCACATAGATTTTAAAACTAAAGATTGTTTTTTAGTTATTTAGTTTGTATTTAGAAACAATTATTAGTTAAGAAGTGTTGATGACACATGTAAAAGCAGTTGGAACTATCTTTAGCTGTAATACTCCAAAAATTCGTAAAAATTTAAAATTTTTCCTATTACATTAAGTGTTTGCAATCGTCACTACTGAGGAACATTTAACTGTTAACAGTTAACATAATCAAGCTTAAACTAGAACTGATTCTTTTGTTAATTTCTAGATCTGCATACTTAATTATTTGCTTTCATAAATCATTGTTAAAGATTTGATTTAGCAGGTTATGATTTGGAACAACATGAATTGAGACATCTATTTGATTAATAAGTGCTAAAGTTATTTTTACTGTTTGTGAAAATATGAAGGAACTTCAGTTGAGTCCGAGGCTTACTTAGCTTTTTAGCTAATGAAGTGAAGTGATGCTTCTTTTACAGGTCTTATACAAGTAAGACATTTTGTAACCAGTTTCCAGATTGGGATTATTATCTCAACTAGCATAAAATATAATGCTAGTAAATTTTTTTTTTATTTTACAGCTTTGATCAAAATAAATGAGGTATCGTTGATCTCTATATTTATGTTTTACTGAATTTTTTGGTAAACATAAGTGTTTGGAAAACTGAACATAATCCAGTTTTTCTTCCACTTTGCTTCAACTATGACTTGTTCATCTAACTTTTATTTATCTATTATCAGTTTAGGTCCTGTATGTAATTCTAGTGAAATGTAATTTGCATAGCAAGTCCTTTAATACCTTATTACTTGATACCATGGTAATTCATAGATGATTGTCTCAACAATATTCAAATTTTATGTAAACCTAGAAAGAACTAAATCTAGATATAGTCATAAGATATAATATTTGATATTCATACATAGAACTAAATATGTCATGCATAACATACTTCTAACTGCTTAAGTATTTACCAGGTATAATTATAATATTATGAACATTATATCGATAATTAATAGTGTTACTGTTTTGTGTAAGGAATGAAAGATCATTTCCTATAAAATCTATTCAACCTAGCCTTGGCATAATCTTTATCTCACAAGGAGATATGAAAATAATTATTACCCTATATCCAAACTAAGTATTAACACTTATACTAGGAAT
>LPNX010698637.1:21387-34919 GCA_001517045.1 Pseudotsuga menziesii
CAAGCTGAGAATCTTTCTATACATGCGAACTTACACACATAAGTGTTTTTCACCAATATATTATTATAGGTTTTCTACAAGGTCTTATGGTTTATCACAACCTGTTATTTCTGATGTAATCAAGGTTAAAGAATTTCTTTGTATAAGCTATTACCCATTTACATGGTTTATATAACATAATTGCAAACCCTAGTCTTAGTGAAGATTACCTCCAATATCATTTCCCTTTAAAATTATAACATGCATCTTATAATATGAAATATTATTCTATTGCTAAAAGGGTTTTTAACCAAGTTTTTTTTATGTAAATCCAAATTGTGTGCAGGCTGCTCTTTTGGGTCTCGAACTATAATGCAAAACCCATAACTTGCAAATATATCTAATGCCACGTGGTAGTTGATCACTGGTTAGGGTTTTGAATTTTGGAGTTTCAATATAAAAATCTCCCTAAACCCTAAATTTTTGCATTTACCTATCTTTTTGTCACTGCTGTGGAGTGGGAGAGCTGCAGGCTCATGGTCGCATAAGCTTCGAAACCACTCCTTATTTTTTCCTGTACATTTCTACTCCATGTGAGGTAGTTGTTGCCAAATCTTTCACCCTGTAAGCGAGGCCTTGTTTCCATTCCTTATCTCTGTGTGTATGGTCCTCATCGCCATTACATGGCCTCTACGTGGGATTTCCTTCGTAAATTGTGCAATGGTGGACTCTATTTTGAGTTAAATAGTGTGCCTTCATTTTTTTGTTCACCGTGGTTTTGGCTTTAGGCTTGCACATTTCTCGTTGGGGTTTTCTTGACCGTATATCTCCTTGTAGCTTGGTGTACCCTTACTCGTGGCTAGGGTCTGTTCATGTCACCATTACGAGGCTGAGAATCAACTCTTCAGGTAATAAATTTGGTTTTTAAAACAATTATATCTCTTCTTCACTATTCATAGATTTATTACCTTGGTTACTTGTATGAGTTTTAACATTTAGTGGTTTCACTTGTGCAGGTTCTTGAATTGGATGCTGTGTGCTGGAAAACACCATAAAAACTCCATGCAAGGATTCCACACTTCGTGTCCATCCTGGTAAGCCTCGGTCTTGCCTGAGGTTTCTCCTGCAATGGTTGTATGGTGTTTAAGGATGATATTTTCCATTGGTTATGGATTACTGCTCGGCCGTGGCTACAATGTAGTCTTGTGTGTTTTGGAAGGCCGTTTGGCCGTGACTTAATAAAATGTTTATAAGGCCTTTGCGGCTGTAGCTTGACTTACAAAGCTTGTATTTTGGACAGGCTTTTTAAGCCGTAACTTCTGTTTGGAATTAGGCCATTAGGCCGTAACCTAATTTGGAACTGTAATGGTTTATTTATAATTTAAGTTAGGTTTTTCTTCAAATTATCGACTTCCAGAATGTTAGTTGTAAGATTGTAAGACTTGTTCAAGAAGTGGTTTCATTGTTAAATGATAAAAACAGTTCGTTTTGACAAAAGCTCTGTGTTATTTTAATATAAATTGCAGTCTTTTGAAAATTCCAATTTTTGGATTTCTTCGGTGATTAAGTTGATATAAGAAAATGTATTTTCCTTTAATATTATTATAGGGTTTTATTACGGTGAAACTCCATAATCTTCTTCGATTTTGTTTTAAAAAGGAACAAATGTTCTGACAGTTGATTTCTAAAACCAAGTTTGAGTTTTTTTGTTAGTAAAAATAATTATTTCAGGAAATAAATAAAGAAAGGGTTGATTAACACAACCCGAGTCTTTACTGTTTTCTTGGGTTGGAAATGTTTTAAAAGGTCTTTACTTAAATTGTCTTAGTTTATATTTACCAAACAATTTTAATACTGTTTCTGTGGAAAGTGTATTTAATTGTGTATATTCATATATTAGATAATTGTGTTTATATAAATGAAGAATGTATGCTTTAAGTAATTTTGGGTAAAACTGTATAATCCCTCTGCTGGTAAAAGAGGAGGAAATAAAAGTAATATTTGACAGTTTCTTCAAAATAGGGTTTTTATAAAATCTTAATTACTTCAAAATATTTACATAGTTTAATATTTAATTGTAATGTGTTTCAAGTTTCATTCTTACTTAGATTAATGATGAAATTATCTAAGAAATTTCTAGCCTCATTTTACTGTTTTCTTTAAGTTAATCCTGCTTATTTATTTTATGTTTTTTAAATGTCTTTTAGTTACTATGTATATTTATAATAATAGGCTTATAGTAAATAATTTATTTACTGTGTAAACAAGAGCACAGACTGTGTATACTTTTTAATATTTTTTCTTGGGGATTGTTTTGTTTTTATTATTATAATAATATACTCTGTCTAAGGAAAATTCCTGAAATAGAAAGGAAAACTTACTTTTAATTAACCCTATGAAATCTATAGAAGGTAAATAAACACATTCATACATACTTCATTTGATTATCTATCAAAATTTAATCTAACCTACTGTACTAGAGTACTACCTTTAAGAAGGTGTGGAAAAATACAGTTAGGTATTTTGTTTATCTATTAGTAAAATTGGAAATTCTTGTAATCATTTATCCTAATCTATATCTAATCCAGAATTTGACTATCTTTTCACAGTAAAATATTGCATTCAATAATTCTAATAACAGAAGAACATAAGCATAACACATTATTCCTTAAGTTCAATCCTTCTTGATCCTAAATATGTAATTAGAAATTAGAAAGAACACGTAGAACCTGGAAATGTAGAAGAGGAGACAACAGCTTAAGGAACTTGTTCCTCCCAACCAAATCCTAGAGATAACTAATCTGCAAATCTTAGGACCCTCGAGCTTGTCTTCTGGTCCACCTGGTAGAAGTACTGGGTGAGAGATCTAGTTTAGTAATCCTTTGCAACTCTACTGAGTATTCAACAATAAATATGTTCTCCTTGCAGCAGTATGAACTTAGCTTAAAATAGATGCACTAGTTCAGAACTTCAACACTTTTCACTCAAAACAAACTTTTGCTAGTCCCCTCCATCAAATTTTCTTGTGCACTAAATTCACTCAAAATTTTCACAAGTGAAGAATGAGCAGCCTCAGCTGAATTCAATGGGAATTTTTATTAGCATGCCTAGGTCTTTTGGGTCAGTTTTCACTTAATGAGCCACCGGCACTTGTTCCACTTTCTTGGGGAACATGACCACAAAAATAGGGAAGTTGCCTCCTGCAACAGCTAGAAGTAGTTTGAGGATGCTGCCAAGTGTCAATCTGCTCTCAACCCAGCCTATTTCACCAAGTGACCAGTAAAACACTCATTTAACAACCTCCTTAAGATGTTGTCTCATCTTTAATTTATTAATTAATAAATTATTCAGCAATTACATTCAATTATCCTTGACCCCGCTTGGTCATTAATTACAAACTTTATAATAAAAATATAACATAATGTTTCTTAAAACATAAAATGTTTTTGCAATTTGGGGCATGTGACATACACACCCCCTTAAATATAACATCGTCCTCAATTTTATTTATTCTTCATCCTTAGAATTGTCATGGAATAGAATTGGATATGCAGCCCACATATGACTCTCCAATTCCTAGGGGGCTTCTTCTGGACTAAGGTGCTTCCATTGCACCTTCACCTGACCAATGGTGCGATTTCAAAGCAAGATCTCCCTCCTTTCAAGGATACAATCTGATTCCACCAGAAAATATCCTTCGGGTTCCACCTGCACATCATTCTAGTTTATAACATGAGTAGCATCATGTACATATTTTTTTAACATAGATATATGAAAAACATTATGAACCTTCAAATTTGGCGGTAAATCCAATTGATATGCCACCTGTCCCATTCTGGACAGTATCTCAAAAGGTCTGCAATATTGAGGTGCCAACTTAGTACAATTTCATAATATCGGAGAATTCTTTTTAGGCCTTACCTTTATAAAGACATTTTCACCCACCTGGAACTCTTTTGAGTTCATTTAAGATTTGCTTGATTTTTCTGTCTGTCTTGTGCAAATTTTAAGTTACCTTGCTCCTTTTTTACAATTAACTCCATCTCTTTTAGTAATTCAGGTCCTAATACTAACCTGTCAACTAAGTTACTCCATGAGATGGGGGTATTGCACTTTTTTCCATACAAAATTTCAAAAGGACTGTATCTTGTTGAAGCTTGGTAGTGATTGTTATAAGAAAACTCTACCAGGTGTAAGTAATCTTCCCATTTACTTGGTTGTTCCTTAACATACATTCTAAGCATATCTTCCAACACTTGATTCACTCTTTCAGTCTGTCCATCCATCTGGGGATCAAAAGAGGTACTGAAATTTAAAGTAGTATTCAGGCCTTTAAACAAAGAATTCCAGAAATTTCCCATAAACTTAGGGTCTCTGTCTGAAATTATAACTTTTGGTATCCTACTGCAAGCATGTTATCAATCTCTTTCTTGACTATCTCTTTGTATTTATGAGCTAGTTTATATGGTCGTTTCTTGACAGGTCGAACACCAGGTTTTATGTCGATCTTCATTTTGCCCATTTCATGTACTAGACCTTTAAGATCCTTATAGTCTCTAGAAAATACATCATGGAATTCTTTCAGTAGGTCTGTGATCTCTGTTGTTTGTGCTTCAGACCATTAGTCTCCAATTTTTGCTATTTTTGGTCGATCATCATTTGATATGTTGAACTCTCTAGTTTTGACTTTAGCATCTAGCCATTCCGATGCTTTAGCTTCATTGATTGGTCAAATTCCTTCCTTAAACTGTGAGAATGTGGTAGGGAAGTCTACTGCAGTCATTCGGTCGGTATCCTCCTTATCGGTTGTTTCAACTTTGAGTACTGTGCGAATAGGTTTGGTCGTTTCGACATGGTTTGATTTCCATCTAAAGCTTTTCCCTTTCAAATTTTCTTTTTCCAACTGTAGTCTTGTTGACTGTGGTATTGTCCCGGTTTGTATATTGTTACAGTTTATTGTCGGTCAGTTGTTCCTTATGGTTTTGTTTTCTGTCGGTTGTAAAAATGCTTTTATCTATTTTGCAGTTTCGACCAAATTCTCATTTTGGGGTTTAAAGTTGAATTCTTTGATAAAATTCTCTTTAAGTTCATGCCATAGGAATGTTTCACCCTGAGCTTCTTCCATCTTGTACCATTTATTTGGTAAGTCGGCGAGTGTTGATGGAAATAAGTGTGGCCATGTGCGTTCATCTTTATATCCAAGTTTTCTCTATTCTTTTTCACATATCTTTATATGGTTTTTTGGATCCTGTCCTTGGGTAAATATAGGTATATGAGCTTGGTTGGTTAACTTCTTTCCTCCAAATCTTTCTACAAAATAAGTTGAAGCTGTTGTCCATGTTTGCAGTCCTTACTGATGGGTATCCCACCATCTAGCAGCTTGTCCTGTAAAATTTTATACTAAACTTTGTAGTCAGCCATGTTCACCGATGTTCCTAGATACTTGCTCTACATGCCTTTGGATTTTTGTGGTATTTATATTTGTTGGTTGCAGGGTAGGATATTCCCTAATTTTATTCTCAAATATTTTTGGGATGTTGGACACCACAAAGCATTGTCTGACTGGTTTCTTCTGTACTTTTTGAATGGTCCAGCATCCTCTTGCTTTTGTTTCATAGTTTTCAACCTCCCAATCATATAGTTGTACATCTGAATTGTATCCTACTGAGTCTTGGTTTCCTAAGTAAAGTTCACCATATGTATTAGTTTCTGTGTAATCTTCATTATTCTGTATCTGATATAGTTGTCGGATGTCAACTTCTTCATCAATTGGTTCTGTCCAAGGTTCTCCTTGGGATGGATGAATAGGTACTATGAATTTTTGTCCATTCCCCTTTAATTTTATTCTTTCTTTGTCCAAGGATATCGAGTCTTTCATTTTTCTCCCCCAAGGTCGACCTACTAACGCTGGGAAGGAGCTGGATCCTTCCTTAGGGTCAATAATTTCGAAGTCGACTTTGGTTGATATTCCTTTTATCATTGTGTCGACATTTTTCCAAACTCGAATAGGTTCAATTAGGCCTTGGTCGGCTAGTTTTAGGTATATGCCTTATTCATATAATCGAGGTCTTCCTAACTATTCCCATGTGTCTTGATTCATAATGTTTACCTGTGATCTGAAATCGAGTACAACTTGTCAGACATGGTAACCTTCAATTTCCAGGTCGACAAGTGGGTCGGCATCACTTTTATTTTTTTGGTTTAAGCTGCAGATATTCTTTGTTTGTTTTTCGGTGTTTTTGTTGTGTTTTATTTTATAAAGTAAGTCGATGAATTACGATATTTTTTTATCTTTTTGTACCAAATGTATTAGCTCTTTTAATGTGTCTTGTTGATTATCATCTTCTTCTTCCTGTCGAGCAAATTCTCTAAATATATTTGTTGCATCTTTATATATTTGTTTTTCTTTAACTGGGTCAGGATAAACATTTTTTTCTTTTATCTTGCTTATTTGGGGGTTATCATTCCCAGTTTTCATCCCTTGTCGGGTTATGATACGTAAATTATTTGTATTGATAATATCATGTTTTTGCACACACGACAGACATTAACATTTTTCTTTTTATTTATGTTTTCAAGCATAGTAGGGCAATCCTCTAATGAGTGATCCCCTACTCCACAACTAGTACAAAATTTTAGGTCAGTCATGTCCTTGTATGGACAGTTTGCATATCAGTGTCCCTCCTTGTAACATGTGAAACATTGGAAGGGCCGACGTGGTCGGTTGTCTCAATTCTCAGAGAATTGACCTCGACTTCCATAGTCTCCATGTCGGTTGTCAAACCGGTGTTCATACCGACAACCTTCGTACCTTTGATTGTTTTGGTCGTTTTGTACATTGTTTCGTTGCTCATTGTTTTGTGCAACTGCGTTAGTCTGATATACTACCTGATAATTTTGTCGATTCTTTAGATTCAGGTGGTAGTCCGAGGTGTTATGATTTTTAGTTTCACAGATTAGGCACCATGATGCTTTGCCATTCTTCATGTTGAATGGGCAATCTTTTGTGGTATGCTCTCCATGCTCCTGGAAAATGTCACAGAAACATTTTGTTTGCACAATTCAAACATCTTGTCGGCTAATATCCTGTCGACAGTTGTCCTTTGAATGTTCGGCCGTCAAGCATTTCGTGCACCAAATATCCTGACTTTTAAGGTTTATCTCTTTTAGAGATTTCTGCATGATCTCAAGTTGTTCCTCCAGTTTGTGATCCGTGGCGTATGCTAGAATGTCTTCATCCATTTCTACTTGTAGAGATTTTGTGAGCGCATATTCATAAGTTTTGAATGTCTCTAGACTAATGTGTCGACAAATTTTCTATGACAGACCTGCAAGAAACCACTGGATTAATAGTTTCTCATCAATGACAGGTCTTTCCACCATTTGTCATAGTCGCGGACAGTTTCTCCTAGCTTTTGTGATGTTGTCTTTAATTTCTTTGTTTCCAGATGTTTTGCATCTGGAGTTTTAAAGAATGATAGAAATTGTGCTTTGACTTCGGCTTTAGTTGCTCGGGGAGTTCTCTCAGAAAAGGTCATATACCATGCTAATGCCCTTTTCCTCAAGGCACCAACGAACTGCGCCATCTATTTGTCTTCATCTGTAACTTGGTTTGCCTCCTAAGTTGACTCACAGACAAACTAATTTCATCTGGGGTCCTCATCGCCCTCATATAGAGGGATGTGCACTGACCCGTGACCCATGTCGGAGTCACTATCACTGTCTTCCTTAGGAGGTGGCTGTTGGAATATATTAAACCCACTCACAACTTAGGATAAAATAATTAATCATTATTTGATTATTATTCACCCACTAGCTTAACTAGTTGGCATCCACTTGCACCTTAAAGTCAATACATTCCATCTATATCATAGGAATGATTTATTTCTAATTCTGGGTTGATCCAGAATTAGTATACAGGACTTTACAATAAATTCTGCTTTTTCCTGCTTTTCTATGGATAAGATAAAAGCTAGTCAACTAGGAAACTGGGAGCTTTTGTTTCCAACCCATCCTCCATTAGTTTTTCTCCATTTTCTAGGATTAGCATGTTATTTCCATCTCCTTGACAACTCACTCATGCTTTTTCCAACTCGTGAGGTCCTTTATAGATTTAGCAAGTGCTTTATCCACCTATGGGGGTTTGCTATATTTTGGTAAGTCAGCCTTTTTGAGCTTTATGAGTTGTTTCCATACCATTCGAATTTCCTATGAGGGATGTACTATTTAAGTACACTATTATTCATAATTATTCAATGGAAGGATACACACCAATATTCATCTCTTCATTCATGTGATTCAGTCTCTTTTCTTCTCTCTATTTTCCTGTGTATGCTTGTGAGAATTCTTAGTAACAAGATCTATTTCATGTGCTTCTTTTTAGAATCATTGCACATAGCATTGATATATTATTTCTACATGGTATCAGAGCTACAAGGTTGATCAAGTTCTACAAAGTTGAGGAGCGCTTCCAGTCTCCTATCCCTCTTTGAAGAAGAGCTTGTCTAGCTTACAAGATTTTCTCCTAGTTTGTTTTGCAGGTTGCAGAGAGTATCTCTTAGAGCATATAAACAACTTCAATATGGATTCAAAAGTTCCTCTACTATCTCCTTTCAACTATGCTTATTGGAAGCCAAAGATGAGTGCATACTTGAAGAGGCAATGTCTCTTTGATGTCTCCATTGGTGCATTGAGTGAACCTGAGTCTTATGAAGAGAAGATTGATTGGCTAAATAATTGTGATAGAGCTTATGGAATTATGTGTTTGGGAATGTCTCCAAATATATATCATCTCATAGATTCTTCTGAATTTCAATTTGAGCTTTGGAAAATTTTGGACAAAGCTTTTGGTTTGCAGGAAATTGAAGATGAAGCATGGAGCGAACCTAGCATTTCCTCTTGTTCTCTCTCTCAAGATTTCTTGGCCTCTACATTCTCTGATGAGGTTGATCATGATGAAGAATTTTCTCATACAGTTCATGTTGTTGCTACCCTCATTGATTCGAATGCTTCCTCCTTCAATGAAGAAGCAAATATTGAAGAGCCATCTTTTTCTGTGTCTCTTGAAGGTGATTTTTCTTCTTGTGATACTATTGATGAAAAAGAAGTAACATATGGAGCTGCTGCTGATATTGATGTTGATTATGATCCTATAACCCATTCATTGTTCTCTCAATCTCCTATCTTATATTCTGAGATCTATGTGCCAGATTCTTCACACCTTTTGCATACCTCTCTCATTGATGGTGCGCAACCCAGTGACTTCTAGGATGTTTGCTTAGCCACATCAAGCCTTCTTTGTGTCATACCACTTACCTTACTTGATCTCATGTGCTTCAGCATATCACCATTTATTCTTGGCATCAATACTCAGAGCCTTCTTGAAGATTATGAACATCTCATTCTTTCCTCCTTTCATACAGAAGATTCATTACCAGTGTATTCCCATGAGTCTATTGATATGCTTATATGTGATCCTTTGGATTCTGATTTAGAAGAATATTTGCAGGTTGATACACATATAATACCACCATCTATACCATCTACCATACCTCTGAATAATCCAAAGACTATACAAATCCCAAGCTCACTAGTTGATTCCTCATTGGTCTCTTATGCAGTGATATTTATCTTACATGATTTGAAGTCTTTCCTAACTTTCAATGGCTGGTTATCCATGAACTTAGTCATATATGGACTGATATTAAACATATTTGGATCTGTTCTAAAAAATTATGGTTCAGATCTTATGCCCATCCATCATTCAGATTTTTACACCTATCAGTTTTCCCCAGTTGCTCATAATTTTCCTAGTCTAGCCCTATATCCTCTTGGAGCCATTGAAGCCTTTGTCCTTGCTGTTCCATATGTTAATATTTCTGATATATCAGAGTTTTACTAGCCTCATATCAGATCTATACAGGTGCTACATCAGATTGGAATATTGACATGTGATTTACATCACAATTTTGCAGCTATTCAGGGAATTGGGTGTGAAATAAATTGCCTTATTTTTTGTACTCTTTGGGAAGGAGTATGCACAGATCTATTTTCCATTTCAGATTATATTCGCAGATCAGAGTTTGACAACAGAAAGAAGTATTCAAATAATGCTCCTACTTCATCAGTTGATGATATACAAGGAGTCTCTCATCTTCCTTCTTGCAGGTTCTACACTCCAACGCATGATCATGGAGTTCATGATTTCTTCAACAATTCATTCATCCAGAAGAATTTCAGTCAGCTCATTAAAGTGAAGATGAAGATATGTTGAAGACACATTTCAAATTTTGTGCCTTGTCCTATCTTGAGGGAGGATTTTCCCCATGTGGTTTTGCCTCTTTCCTCACTTTTCTGGACATAATAATTGTTAAAGGGTGACCATAGCCTTGTTGTTGGGCCCTATATGCATCCATATGCATCCATATTTTTTTTGTCATACCATCATAAAGTCAGACTTATAGGGGAGTGTTGGAATATATTAAACCCACTCACAACTTAGGATAAAATAATTAATCATTATTTGATTAATTATTCACCCACTAGCTTAATTAGTTGGCATCCACTTGCACCTTAAAGTCAATACATGCCATATAGATCCTAGGAATGATTTATTTCTGATTCTGGGTTGATCCAAAATTAGTATACAGGACTTTACAACAGATTCTGCTTTTTCTGTTTTTTCCTGCTTTTCTATGGATAATATAAAAGCTAGTCAACTAGGAAACTGGGAGCTTTTGTTTCCAACCCATCCTCCATTAGTTTTTCTCCATTTTCTAGGATTAGCATGTTATTTCCATCTCCTTGACAACTCACTCATGCTTTTTCCAACTCGTGAGGTCCTTGATAGATTTAGCAAGTGCTTCATCCACCTATGGGGGTTTGCTATATTTTGGTAAGTCAGCCTTTTTGAGCTTTATGAGTTGTTTCCATACAATTCAAATTTCCTATGAGGGATGTACTATTTATGTACACTATTATTCATAATTATTCAATGGAAGGATACACACCAATATTCATCTCTTCATTCATGTGATTCAGTCTCTTTTCTTCTCTCTATTTTCCTGTGTATGCTTGTGAGAATTCTTAGTAGCAAGATCTATTTCCTGTGCTTCTTTTTAGCATCATTGCACATAACATTGATCTATTATTTCTACAGTGGAAGTGGGTATAGTGGGTTATTTTGTTTATTCTTATGTGCAGAACTATTGTCGACAGAACTCTCATTTTCATCGGTCGTCGTAGTTGTCGTTTCTCCGACAAGCAGTCGGTCGGGGTCAACTTCTCTTGTCGATGTCCAACTGCAATTATTTATCTACAGCTCCAAATTTTCTGTATCTTCCTACTGTATTTGGCAGGGGGGGTGCTCCTTCGTGTGTCAGGTAAAGTAAGTGGATACTTCGGTTGGAGGGTAACGCTTGAAGTGAGACCCAATTTCCTTCTTCTGGTCAACGGATAATTAGATGATTATCATTGTTTCTCTCGTCGTCTAGTCGAATCCAAATACCAAAGTCACCAGCTCCTAGTCTGAGGTCCTCTTCGACAATGGTTTGTATCCTGGTACTCGAATTTGTCGGAGATAGAGGTCTTACCTCCTGGGGAAGTTCTAATTGGAGAGCTTCTCGCTGCTCTATCCACAAATATTCTTTTATAGGGGACGCTTCTTCTTCCACACCTTCTTGATGTCGGTCATGACCCGACTCTGGCGGATTTCTCTCTTGGTCTGTCACCCTAGTGCTCATTCCTCTTTGCAGTGCTATGGCTCTTTCTCTTCTCTCTTCCCTTCTTTGCAGCCTCTTCTCCCTCTCTATTTTCTGAAAGTCCGTAGTACCTTTATGTGACACTGTCCTTTTGATTTCCCTTTTAGGTTGACTTTTCATTGCTGGTGAATGGTATCTCTTTATTCGACTAGAATCCTCTCCACTTTACCCTGGCATACGACCAACTACCCCCCTATTTCATACCCGATGCTTTATAAAGCTTGGATAGTTCTGTTCACTTGCTTAGGAAGTATTCCCACTCCCTTTCAGCAATGAATTTCTCCCACTTCTTTTGTTTCTTCACCCAGTTAGTATTTTGTGGTGGTTCGCGTAGCAATGGACGAGGTTCAACGATATGTCCCACTCCTTTCTCGATCAGGAATTTGAACAGCAAGGTCGCTAAGGAACACAAGAATTGCTTAGTGAGGTCTGTGTAGAATTTCTTCTTGATGGTTTCCACCGAAGTTCTTTCCTCTACGGCTTGCTCCTCACAGAATTCGTCGGCGATCTTTTCGAACCACTCCGGCAGGTTTGTTCTTCCCCCTTGAATCAGTTTGTCTAGCAGCTGTTGGTCTTTAATCACTTCTGCCTTTTTCATCCAGGAGTTTCTTCAAAATCTGGGGCACTGATTCTACAAACTTATCATGAGTCTCGGTAAAGAACCCGTGTTTCACTTGAGCAGTCGTTAATCTATTTCTTCGTGCGTAATTTTTCAAGTAGTTTGTTATTTTATACTCCCACCAGTCCTTAATCTCTTGTTCTGATATCATCTGCTTGTATACATCTAAGACATGTACTACCGGAAATGGAACCAATGTTGTAATCTCATAGATCACATAGGGTTACCAATAATAAACATTAATAACAGAGACAAGAGACAAGAAAAAGCAAGCAGAATAACGGATTATAATAGGAAAAGGGTCCATACAATACAGAGAACTGAACCGAGTTCTCTTCTGGCTCAACAGCCTAATATATATGAATTACAAACAGTTACAGATAACTACCTGTCGGTTCGGTGAACCGACACAACCTTATGTGTCCGACCTAAACTCTAATTAGTCGGTTGACTGACTTAGTCAGCTGATTGACTAAGTTGTCTATCATTCAAGTCGGCTTACCGACTTGCTCCTCCAACACATACCATTGATCTGTGGCTTAACACTTGATTGGTCCATGATCTCTATTTAAAGAGCATGGAGGGTCCTTGGTTAGTTGATCGATTATGAGAAGCTCATGTAACTTTCTTTCTTTTGCATAATAAATTGCTCCAAGTAGCTATTTGGTTGGGGCCGTGGACTGTTTCCCTCTCGAGGGTTTTAACTACGTGACAAACATTGGTGTGTTTATCTGTGATCTATTTGTGTGAAGTGGTTGCCCAAGGTTTTTGGTCTTTTGGGAGTACCCTGTGTGCCCGAACATGGTATCAAAGCGTTTATGAAGAGACGCTTTCAGTTTTGATTAAGATCTGGAACCAATGTTGCCGAAACTTTGAAATAGTTTTTGGTTTTGAAGTGTCTGTGGATTTGTGGCCCATGGGAGCTATTCCATTGCGTCTAGAGCGTCATTTCCATTTCACCGAAAACTATTTCCATTTGATCCAGAAACACTCATTTCGACAAATCTGAAGGTATAATGTTAGAGTGACGAATTTGTTTAATTTTTTTTAAATCTCTCATATTTTTTCAGTTTTATTATTAGATCTTTATTGTTTTAGTCTCGGACTGTTGCCTTCCTTGGATGCGTATGCTCTTTTCCATGCACCTTGTGCAGTTATGGTGAATCAAAAACAGA